>JAPYZO010001010.1:0-47218 GCA_030522905.1 Torymus flavipes | reverse complement strand
AAGGTGTGAAGTTTGTATTACTTTCACGAAGTCATTTATGTTCCTTTTTTCTGAGAAGAAACTTTAAAAATATGATTAGCAATAATCAGTTTTATTGATCAAAATGTATTTTTCGTTTAGCTTACGGAGACTCCCATATAGAATTTCAATATCATTTATAGAATGCATTAAAATGTAAACGAATTCCTTTATTTCCTTTATATTTCGTATTATTCATAGAAGTTAATAATTAAATACAGGTTTTACATTTTTAAAAAGATAAATTTTATTAATATTTACAGTTTATGACTTCATTTATTCTATTTTTGTCAATATTGGCCGAATTAGATGACATGTCAGGTAATTTGGCCAAAACGCACATTTTACACTTTTGCACCCTGCAAATCCAATATCTCATTTGGGGAGTTCCGATTTTTTTTCTTGGTAGTATATTTAGTATACTTTAAAGTCCTTTTTATAATTTGGTCTCAACGCATTCACAAAAGGAGAAAGAAAATATTCCGCTTAAGGTGGCCGAATTACCCCGAGTTACCTCAGTAAATGTTTACAAGCTATACAGGAAACGATAGGAGATTATTGATCTAAAAAAAGTGTATAAAAATCTAATGATTTATTTATTTATTTACCTTAAAAATACAATATTATGCTGGTAAAAATATAATTATCGAGTTTCAATCTGAATAGATATACGAGATCCTTCCTTTCAAAATTAAAAAAAAAAAATTAGGGTGGGCTGCGCCATCTTATCTTCATCTCCGCATCTTAAATACTAATATATTACATTTTGACGGAAACTGTAACGCATTGATGTACAAATTATTTGTTCTCTATAATGGCCAAAAATTGACTATTGACTTTTTTGATTATATTTAGGCGTTTTCAATTGTTGTTTCAGGTTTAATTCACTAGAAATTGTTTTACGCAAAATGTTCAAATCAAATTCTATTAAATGATAAGCAAAAATCGACCATTTTAGATATATTTAGGCGTTAAAATATCGTTTCTATAGTTTTAACTCGCCAGGAATTGATTGTACATGGGAATTTTAAACAAAAAAAAGTTTTGTTTTAATGTTATCTAGAACTTTTACATTCATCATTTTTGTATAAAATCAAATCCTGTCAAATAACAAAGAAAATTCAATTATTTTGTCGATTATATCACGATTGCCTTTACAAATATTGTTCGTAGAAAAAAAAGGTTTAATGTACAAAAGACGTGTTTTAATTAATCTTAGCAGAAGCATGTGCTAGATTTATGCTGCAAATTAATTTTTGATACGTTAAGCTTGAAAAACTATTATTAAAACTTTTATTTGCTCTGGCATTTTTTTATTTAGCGATGGATTCAGCTCAATGTAGAGCTCTTCGGTACTTATAATTAGATGAGTATCTGGTCCAAAATTCGTTTGGATCTATCGAAAATCGCTGAGATAATCAAGAGACTTGAGTACATTCCGACGTACAGACATCCCAGAAAACGATTAAAACGAACTTATTTTGGATTAAAAATAAAACGTTAGCGGTCCTCTACGCGTTTATCCGACTTCTTGA
Organism: Torymus flavipes; assembly: GCA_030522905.1. Classification (NCBI taxonomy): domain Eukaryota; kingdom Metazoa; phylum Arthropoda; class Insecta; order Hymenoptera; family Torymidae; genus Torymus; species Torymus flavipes. Next base: position 45,665 of record JAPYZO010001010.1, on the reverse strand, counting down.
CCACGAGCTCTGCATTGGCTCCGGCCACATGCAACCACTCGAACGGCTCGTCTCGGTGTTTTCTCATCCAGTGTACACGCATATCGGAGAGGCGCTTGGAAACAACGGGACAGCGAGCGCAACGAAAGCGTGGTTCGACGCCGCATTCGTACTTGAGGTGGCGGGACAAGGTGCCTTTTTGCAAGTAGAGCTTGCCGCAGCCGGGCCTCGGACATTTATGTTTACATGGGGTCACGGCTGTGGAATCCTTAGAGAGCTTAGAAGTGCGTTCCCTGTTCGTCCCTGGAGGATTAGTGGTTGGATGCTGTATATGTCTGCTCGACCTTTGTTCTCCTGTAATGAACGTGTATGTGGGTTAGGGAATGGGATCTTGTCTCACTTGGCTCGTCTCACTTTTGCTCTATATTTTAAACTTATATTTAAGCTAATATTTTTTTAACTAGCGAAGTTATGGTAGGAATAAAATTATTGGATTAATTTTGACGTAACTTTGACGGAATCGTTATGATTCTAGTGCTATTTTTGCGTTGAGCTGTAAAGACAAAGATGATTTACGTATTATGGCAAAACCAGCTTTACGTTTTTTCATTTAATTTATATTACTCACTAAGCCTTTCTTTCATTTCTATTCGCTTCCTTATCGGTTTGTCGCCTTGTGGTTTTTCGGGCCTAACTTTTTCTATGGGCTTAACCGTTGTTAAATAAGTAATCTTGTACTTGGGCTTCCCATCTTGGAAACAATCTGCAACAACATAATTCTTTTTCGTAACATCATGATTATAAAATAACGTACATAGATTCATTACAAACTGACACTGTAATAAACGAGAGATCGCATCCTTAATATTAGACCAAATCACGGATATTGAACTTTTCACTTGTTGTCAATGCTAATGTTAATAACAAAATAATTGAATTAAGTCACTATATTTCTTTATTATTTATAAAATTACACAACAACTTTTGAACGCTATTATCGTTCTTATAAATAATTTTATAGAATGAAACATCGTTGAAAATTAAAAAGGCCTTCGCTGGAACGTCAGCAGATAAGGTTAAAATTTTCGAAATTAATAAACAAATAAATAATGATGAATGAAAAACGTAATAAATCGCGAATGATCAGTCGTCATAGTTCGCATCCACTTTTCCTTTGTAAGTACGTTTGAAATCAAATAGAGTGTCCGTCTTCACGTCGACAACGCGCACTTCGAACTCTGGATGATGTTTGAGGCAGTGTTTGCGCCCAGGATACGGCTGTGTATACAGTACTCCCTTGCAATAACCACACATAAAGCGTGGCTTCTGACCGCATTCGTATCGTAGATGACGTTCCAGACTGTAACCGTACTTAAACGACTTGTCGCAGCTATCGTTCGGACAGCTAAAGGGTACCGCGAGTTTTCGAGTTTCTTTCGGTTTAAGGTGTGGCCGCCGGATTGTTAATCGCTTTACCAGCGTTATATCGTCAAGGTCACTTTTACACTCGTCTACTGGTATTGACTTATTTTTCAATCGGACTGATTGTCGCCGCATTTGATGTTGTAGGTGTTTACATTTTGTATATTCTCTTCCTGCAAGATTGGGGGGTCAGGCTGATAGTTTTAAGTTTGGGAGAATATCAACCGTAAGCCTTGAAAAATATTCTTTTCTCAGTCTTAGTTCTAGGGTAGATGTGGATATTGCCGCGGTTGTGGATGTTACTGTATTGGTGTTACGACTGAAGAATCACCATAAGTGCAGGAGCCTCGTAGTAACATCAGCAGAAGCACGTTATTTCCAAACTCTTTTTACAAATTTATTTATCAATTTTTGCTGTAAAATTATATTTTAATAAATAGTTACGGTACCTAAGTTTTGATAATAAAAAGAATCAGCATAATAATTTTTTGCATGGAGATGAAATCTAGTGGTTTGAAACTAACGTGGAAAAAATATCACAGTAATATCCACATCTACTCTAAGTTATGAATGTGACAGTGAAAAAATACTTGTTCCAAACTCACTTTTTCCAGTCACCATTGTAACTGGTGCGTCAGTCTCGTCAACCTGGAATGATTTTACATCTGAAAGCACAAGATCATTGGTATGACATTATTCCACAAAATTTTGGATAAATCAAACCGAATATCACTGATATTTAAGATCTTGGTAGATTACCTAATTTTCTTACATCCATTTGATTGGCTTCTCCTATATCTAGCCTATCAACTTCGTCTGTGGGTGTCGCGAATGAAAATTTTAAATCATCGTCAAGCTGAACATAATGGAAATCTGTAAACATACGATAAAAGCCGGCGTGTTAAAAAATTATTACAAACGCATAAACATTATTAAATTTACATGTCTAGACAGTGAAGAAACGTAGTAAATAGAAAATAACTCCCTTCGACTACAGACAAACGAAATAGTATTAGATACATATAAAAGATTCAATTAGTTCCCAACCTCTTTTTTTCTTACCTAATAATCAAGTTAGAATTCTTAATTATTATACAATTTGAGTGATTGTTAAGTATTGTTTATTGAATAATTAATAAAAAAGAAAATACCACATCACATGTAGAATAGGCCATTTTATTGATTACAAACTAATAATACAGGTCAGTACATGGCAAGTCAGTATCGTTGGCACTATAATGTCTTAAAAACTAGAAGAACAAAAATGTCTTACAAAACTAGAAAGCTTCGTTGTCAATAACCGTAACTTAAACTCCAATAAACAAAGAACAAATTATCAATACAACATTTCGTTGTCAATAACTAAGTTTTTCAAACTTAAACGAAAAAATGCAAAATAAATGCAAATCTATATTTTTGCACGAGTTTGTATGTGCACATATACAAACATACATACTCGTGCGTGCATAAAAAACCACACGTGTCGTTATTGTGAAAAATCTATCATGCAATTCTTGCATACAATCAATCGCCCAAAATCAGCCTTCCAATTCCAGATCGTTATCGACGTGGTAAGACTCGACCCTCTTAAACGCGACAAGACGATTGTTCTTCAGGTCGAAACAGCTCGGATCACGACCGACATGTCGCTTGAGACAGTGATTGCGCACCTTGTACGGATAGTGCTGCATGGGGTACTCGTCGCAATGGCCGCACTTAAATCTCGCCTCGTGTCCGCACTCGAAGTCCACGTGACGCTTGAGGTTGCGCTGATGCTGGAAGGATCGCGCGCATCCCGCCTTGGGACACTTGAATGTCATCATCACATACCTTCGGTAATCGGGTAGCTTGGGGTTTGGTTTTCTCGCGAATATAGTCCGTGAGTATTCGTTGCCAGGTTCTGTTTTAGGTATCAACATAGTGCTTTGGTCGCTTGTCGTTACGATAATTTGTGAACTCGTCGATGCGATGGGTTGGACGGTTGTTGTGACTAGAGGGTATTTGCGAGGTCGGCCAGGGCCTCGACGTGGTAGAGTAGGGAACTGCGGTTGTATAATTGGGTATTTGCGAGGTCGGCCAGGTCCACGTCCCGATCCTCTCTTCTTTCGTATAGTTGACATAGCGGTATAGCTATCCAGCATCTTGGCGGGTATCAGCTTTCTCCTCATGCTGCGCTTCAGGCCTGGCACGTCAGTCCTCCTGCAGTTGGATTCGGTATCTGTAACAGTTGAAGTCGTGTCGTGAACGACAAATTTCTCAGTGAATCGGATTACAAGTCGCAATCGATGTTTACAAAGCAAATGAATTACCCAATCCAGTCACGTCCTTTTCATCGTCGCCCTTCACCGTTAAGATGTCAATGTCGTCCGATTGCATTGGGAATCGTGGTCCTTTGTCGCCCTTGCTGTAGTCGAGGAATACTTGATAAAACTCTGAAAAAAAAACATCGTTTCCGGCATGTTAGAGTATTATTACGAGTACACTAGCATTATCAAATATGCAGAGATACGATGGAGGATATCGAGAAAACAATACAAGGTAGCATCATTAAAGAGCGGACATACAGAGGATATAAAAAAAAAAGTTAATAAAGCGTGTATAGGAAATGGAGAAATAATCGAAGTACAATGTATAATCGTAAAAAAGTTCTTTTATTTGTCAACGATTCACAGTATAAATTATATTATATAAGATTTATGCATATAGTAATAAGAAAAGTGGCTCGCGTACTTAAGGCTGAGCTTAAAAAGCACCTTTGTAAAAAGTAAATTAACTATACTGGCACGTCCGACTCTATTATCTCTATCACAAAACGTAAATACCTCATCGGTATCCAGAGCCTGATCTGCTCCTTCGACCCGACACCGTTATATTTTTATCATCTTTCTTAAAGTCAAAGAGCGCATCAGTCTGCAGATCGATGACGCGCACCGCGAGATTCGGATGATACTTTAGGCTGTGTTTGCGCACTGGGTAGGGATAGTAATGGATGCCGATAGAATCGCAGTAACCGCACTTGAATCGAGGCTCGCGACCGCACTCGAACTCCAAGTGGCGCAGCAGATTGGACTTGTGCACAAAGCTACGGATGCAGCCTTTGTTCAAGCAGTAAAAACGCTCCGATTCCGGATCCATAACCAACTTCATGTTGTCTAATTTTTTCTTGGCATTCAACAGCTTGCCATTCTTCAGAGGTTTTATCTTGTCAGCGGCCACCGGAGATGAGCTCTCGGGGCTTTCTGGATTTGGCTTGACTTCAACTGACTGATAGTGTTTGACGACTCGTTTAGGTTGCTGTCGTAGCTTCGGTTCCTCTCGTAATTTTCGTTCTTTCATTTTTTTGGCTGCAAAAGCAAGTTCGACTAAGGTTCTTAATATTAAATTCGTGTTATTTTGTTGCGACAAGGGACTTACTTCTTTTGACAACCATTGTGTAATAGTTATCGCGAAGCTTAGCAGGTATGTGCGACCGCCTCTGACTTCGCTCCCTAATAGGTATTTGTAGTTTCTTAACCAATAACGTGCTTGCATCTGAAACATTCGTAAATCGTATTAACAGTGCATATTAAAGCAAATTCGATAGAAGTTTCAAAATGGCAAAACTTTTATTCGCAGGGTAAAATTAAAATACTGAAGTACCTAATTTTTTTGTGTTCACTTTATCGTCCTCTGTCGCCAGCTTATCGAACTCTTCCGTCGGGATCGTCGATGGGGACTCTTGCGCATTATCAAGGTCGTTCAGAAACACTTGATAAAAATCTGTAACAAGACGATTGTTACAACGATTAGAATGTTAACATAATCACGAAATTTATATACAACATACAATGTGATAAGTGAGAGGAGTTACGAAGGAAGATAGAGCGTCCTTAAAGTGCAGCACGAAAAGAATAAAGGTATTTTATATTTCTACTAGACAAAGGTAACAATTGTGGCCAACAAATTGTAATTAATCTTTAACCATTACGATATATTAACGAGATTTCATGACAACTTTATTCAAAATTTTTTTGTGTTTTTTTCAAATAATTCTGTGTAAAATTCAAGTCTTTTCGTATACGTGCAAGATTGATAAACAATAAAAAAAAATATTACATATGTGCGTTAAACTCTTTTATTACTTAACCAGTAAAGTCTTACAAATCTTAATCAATAAAAGAAAAAGAAAAAAATAACAGAAAACTTATGACTGAAAATCTCGATCCTGTATTGATCAAGCATCACTGATACTACACACTGATACTATCACATCATACTGATCATATCACCAGTCCACAGTCCTTAATGGGTTGAACTCGACGACGCGATCGTTTAGCACGTCGACAACACGCACCTCGAGGCCTCGATGATGCTTGAGGCAGTGTCTGCGCGCCCTGTAAGGGTAGAGACTCAGAGTCAACTTGTCGCAGTAGCCCCACTTAAAATGCGGCTCTTGGCCGCACTCGAAATTCTGGTGGCGCACAAGACTGCTGGCGTACTGGAACTGCCTGTCGCAACTTTTGTTCGGGCACTTACTCTCTTTGAAGTCTGTTTCGGGTTTTATACGCTTACACTGTTTGGACATTTTTTTCGCTTTTGTCGACGTTGTTTTTTTGTTGCTGCTGATGTATTTTCTCGCTTCTTTTTTCTAAAATCTCAGTTTTTGGTCAAAATTTTGAGATTTACTTTAAATCTATTTTATTATTGCACTTTCAATGCGATATTATTTACGTATCTTTTTAATCAAAAACGTTACAATGTTGATGCAACAATAAAAAGTTTTAACATTAATATTCCATTCTTTCCACTCACTTTTACTAGTATCCATTGTCCAGTAACTTTCAAGTTTAGCAGGGGTGCGCGAGCGTCTTCTACTCGGCTCTCGAACTGGTATAACATTTTTTTTTAACGAACGAAGATTTAACATCTGAAACAGCCAAAGGTCACAGTAAACACAATACTTTTCAGCAAATTTGATTAATATCGCTTTTTTAAGGTGGTTGTTCTATTAAAATTCTAAAGTCTTCAAATGGAAATAATATTGAAGGCTGTTATTGTTCAGGTTTTCATAAACAAATTGGTATAGTATTACGTACAAGTTGCCGACCAAATACTAGAAAATAATATAGTTTAAAAATTTGTGTTTTAACATGGGAGCCATGCTGTTGACATGGAAAAGTACTTTAAATTGAAGTACTTAAACACTGCAGAATTATAGCAAAAACGAGATATCGTAAAAATAAATTTCATATTTTCTAAAAATATTAAAAAATATACCAATAGGTGAATAAAATAAAACAATATTTTAGATCAAAGTCGGAAAAGTCATGGTTTGAGGTTATATTAACGGCATTTACTAATCAAAGCAACAAACTTTTTAACTTTTGTTTTTAAAGACTAAATATTATGTATGGATATTGAACAATTATTATTATTTAATTTCTCGTTTCAAAATATTTTTTAAATATTGAAGAATGAAAATAATATTTTTATTAACACTCAATTGACTTGAGACTTTTGATAGAACGACCTTAAACAGATAGCTCGAATTACCAGGTATCTTCAAATTCTCCTTATCATTATCCTTTAAGGCAAAATTATCGACTTCCTCTGGAGATATCGTTAATATAAGTTCTTCTTTACATATCTCATCTTCGATCTTTACCTGATCTGCAAACACACCATTGATTCCGATATGTTAGAATGTTTTTAGGAACACATACATTTATAAACATACAACTTTATCAGGAAGTGGTGTAGTAGTGGAAAAGTAGATCTGTTAGAGTATGACCACAAGAAAGAAGGTTTTTATTTCTATTTTTACTAGACATAGATTAAGAAATTAATCGAATCAATATTAAAGTTATCAGCCTCATATTTTTTATTTACAAAACTGCGTACAATTCGCTGTTATATAAGTATGTTTATTTTTTGTTTTCCTTCCTTTGTTCGTAATTATTGACCATTTCAGAATTAATCAATTCACAAACTAATTTTTGAGCCAGTTTTATAAAAAAAACTTCTCCATTCACACAATCTCACATCGAGAAAAACCGCTAAATGCTCAATCATTCACGGAAAGAACATGAACTTTGTGGTCCCTGTGCATATGCTTAATGTGCCTGACGACGTTGCTCTTCCATTTGCCCCTGTACTGGCAGTAGAAACATTTAAAGCGCGGCTCCAATCCGCACTCGTAGCGCAGATGCCGACGCAAGATGTAATCGTGGGCGAAGTAGCTCGGACAGTTGGGACAGGCGTAGTGACGGTTGACATTGCGCGAGCGCTTCCGTCGATTGGGCAGCACTAGACTCGGTATGAGGATTTTGAAGTGCTCGGGACCTGCGGGCAAAAGTAAGGACGGTGACTTTGTTGGGAGTATCTTTTTTTTTAAACGAATAAGTTGTTGAAGTAAGTGGTGTATAGATTAAACTAGCGTGTTCTGTGGTATATCTTTAATACGTATCTTTTGTATTGTATTTATTGTATCAGAGGTAAGTAGATATACATGTGTAACTAGAGTGAAAGGACAGTACAAATTAACAAAAAAAATGATTTTGCTCAAAAATATTTATTTTAAAAATACTCAGTCACAAATTTTTAATAACAATATCTTTGCAATGGTTAATGTTTCGCCATACAATACGTACCTAGTAACACTTCAGTAATTAGATAAATGGAATGTATAAAATACTTTAGTAAAAATTCCATTAGAAAGCTTGTAAAATCGTAAAAAAAACTAGTTTTGATTTGAAGTACATACATTGTTCAATGCCATGGTAACGACTTAGTCAAAATTATAATACTAACGTGTAATTAAAGTACCATTTTTTTTTTTTATTTTAAACTAAATTATGGAATGATTAACACGCTATCCTCTAATAAAACATCTACGCGAAAAAAATTTTAAAACGAAAATAAAAGGCTCTTTTTAGGAACTATCATTACTTGTATTTATGTTCTACAATAGTTATTTGATAATTGCATATATTGTTCAAGGAGCGCAGTAGCGCTTCGAAGGCAAGTTGTATCACTAAACCTGAGGACGCGCCGCGCTACATATACACGGAAACATGATTATTAATACTCTAACTTCCTTTCCATTTTTTCAGTGTTACCTAAAATTTTGGCATTTATTTGGTATTAAATATTGAAACCGTTCTTTCGTTTAAACCAAAAATATTGGCACAGTCCCAGTTCTTGATAAGAAACCAATCAGTATATCACATTTTTCACAACATTCTTATTTCTCCAATTCACCCCAAAAAACAACAAACACATCGCCCCCCCCCCCCCCCCCCCCCCCCCCCCCACACACACACACACACACTTAACCTCCTCAACTGTCCGTCTCTCGCGTCACGTCCACAACGTAAACGCGCTCGTTTGGGTGCAATCTCTTCACGTGCGTCCTCACGTTGGACGCGTGCTTGGTGCGATAGTCGCAGTAGGGACAGTTGAAGCGTGGCAGTTGACCGCACTGAAACTTGAGGTGATTGTATAGATTGTTCTTGCGCGTGAACACGTTGCTACAACGCGGACAGGCGAAAGGCTTTGGAACGGACGTGTAGGACTGGATCGAACCTGCAAACAGAAAGGGAATAGTGGTGCTGATTCGTTCGCGTGGCTGGGTCGGTAAAGCAAGGTTTCCCCTGGGCTGTACGATTTTTTAAATAGAAAATAATTCTTTTTGTTATCATTATTGGGAATAACTTCAACGGCTAATAGAGCATATTTTTTACGTTCCTGTTAAGAAGGGAGCAATGTCTACTATCCGCCAATGTGATTAGTAGCTTCGCCACTAGAGGGCGTTTTCTTTTCTACAGTAAAAAAAAATCTTCATATCTTAGCCGTGATAAATAAATCTTCATGTGATTTGCAAAAAATAGGCTCTTTAGGGGGGGGCCTTCAATTATAATTGCAGAAAATAAGTATTACCCCTTTTTTATCAGGAATTCAAATGTCAAGTGCCTTTAAACTTTGAAGTACAATTTCAAAATCTACGTTTTCCATTTGGTGCCGTGCCTTTGTCTAAGTGGCCTAGAAGCGGTTTAGCAGCAGTGGTATTGTAAATGCGAAAACATTTATTTATCAAGCTTCCATTAGTCTTACATTTAACTTTATCTATTTTCTTTTAAAATTTATCTTTAATATTATCATAATAAACTTCAAATTATTAAACTGATAAAATGTTCCTTATTTGCATCAACTTAATATGTATTACGGTTTTTACACAAAATGTTAGTAATATATCAAACTATTAATAACTCGTTACCAAAAATATAATTTTCCATCGAATATTTTCTAATCAACAAAAAATCTTTGTGAGTTAAATGTATGTTTACGTATTCTTACGATTTTTTGGAAATTTGTAATAGTCATTCAAATAAAATAAATTCTTAATGGACGTTTCATAAATTTACAAATAAGTTAAGTGAAAGTTACTAAATAAAACGTTATGAAAACATAAAATATGTAAGTTTTATAAATAAACTACTAAGTTATAACCTGGAATGGGTCAAAGAAAAAATGTTTCTATATTTGTTTTTTTTTTATATTTGCACAATATATACAATGAAACGACAATTTCGAGTGAAAATTATTATATTTCTTACTTACTAAATAAATATTGAGTATTTTATTTATTTATAAAATATAAAGATCCATAAATATTTCAGATCTGTACAAAATAACACATCAATAACACAATCTACAAGGACATACAAAATTACTGTAATAGTTGAATAATAACATAGAGAGATAACTAGTTTTTAAATTACAAGCATTTTACTTTTCCATGCGATTAACATTATCAAATAAAATAGTTAATTTGGATCCCTCAATAATACTCACATTACAATGAAAGATAAAGTCTTAATAATTCTTATGAGTATCTTTTACAAATGCAATTATTTTATTATACAATATAGAAACTTTCTACTTTCTAGATTTCTCTCTCAATCTGTATAAAATACTGTATAAGACAGAATCTTCTCCATAAGGACTACATAAGGAACTATGACAAAGTGTATTGAACATTACCTTTCTAAGTCTCTACAATTCCTAGTAAAAATGCTTTGCGCGATTTAGAATTTTAATGTTTCCAGAAAAAATCCTCGAAAAAAAAATATTACCGATCTCAACGTCATGAAATATGAACCACATAAACTCGACGGAAATCACACGAAGAAACAGACTCGAAATCATTCTTTTCCACCGTAAACATTTGAAATATAAAAAATAAAGTCAACTGATAAACAAAGTATCGTTTTTTCTTCAAACAGTCTCAACTTCTCCGTTAAAAGTCAATCCTAAACTCCCGTAAACAATGTCCATCTCCTCATTCAACAGTCTACTCTTCTGATAATCGAGCAGCAGCAGCAGCTTCAGGCTCTGTCCGCCTTGCAGACGTCGATGGCGAAGACCCTCTGTCCCGGGTGCTTCCTCTTGACGTGCGCCCTGGTATTTGACGAGTGCCTCGCCCGGTAGTCGCAGTAGGGACAGCTGAATCGCGGCAACTGGCCGCACTCGAACTTCACGTGATAGTAGAGGTTGTTGCGATGGGTGAACATGCTTGGACAATTGGGACAAGAGAACTGTCGCGGCCGCTGCGTGCGCATACCCTTGTGCGGACGGGGTTGCTGCTCCTGTTGAGGGAAGCAGACGACTCGCAGCTGACCTGAGCCGCAAGATGAAAGAAAAAGAAAAACGAAGTGTACGATTAGTTGTTGGTCGTTGATGTAGGGCTGATTGCGGGGTGAAGACTAATCTAGAGCAGAGTTGGCGATTGTCGTTGAATTTTTATTATTTAACGAGAAGTATTGCAGTTTTGTGAACTGATTTGATAGTGGAAAGCCGCAATCGCCAATTTTAATCTAGACTAGCGACTGCTTATAGATGTCAAATGAAAACTATTAGGTAACATTGGATTTGACTAGTAAAAACTAATGTTTAAACATTTGTATTTGTTGCATCTCCACAGTCCACTCGTCACGGTTTATTCACGTATTGTGTAAATTTATCATTTGTTGAATTCAACTTTAAACAACATGGAAAATAAAAACTTAAACAGTATACTTTACATTTTATTTACATAAAAAACTACAAAATAAACAAATAGTTAAGAATATTACGATTCCGTCTCATTCAAAGATGGGATATATACAATGTAGCAATATCTAAATTTGAATGTTTCACAAACTATTAATTGATTAAATATTTAAAGAAAATTTTTAAAACAAGCTTTTTATTGTATTTCTTACCTTTACTAAGCATTTCTTTTAGATAACACCAATATTTTATTGTTAATACGTATCTTACATTTTCATTGTTCAATGAAATAAGCTGTACAATAGAATTATAATCAAAACTCATAAAAGTCCCAAACATATAATTTATACTTATAATATTTATCTATGTAACTAAAGGAATTCTAATACAATTATAATCAGTTTGGAACGAATAATCAAACGACCTATGGAAAGTGTTATTTTATTTTTGAAACATGACATAAGGATATTCATATAAATTAAACGTACTTATGATGCAACTTCTGCATATTTTTAACAAAAAAAATAATAAACAATTAAATTTAGAAATAGATAACAATAGTATTTGTCAGATATTAAAAAGATATTCTTTTTTAAGTCTAATCCCTGAATTGCGTGAACGGCGATTCTTCAACCGTGTGCACTTCAACATAGTTTCTAAACATGCCCGCCGTTCTGATAAACTTGCTTCCGAAGACTTTGTAAAACTGCTCGTCACAACATATGATCTGACTATCGATTGCATCCTAAAAACCAAAAAGAATCATCATCAGATCGGTAAACCCACATTCCTACCATTCTCTCTTTTTAGATAAACATACTACCACTCAGTTAAAATCACTACCTTAATACCTGGCACAATTTTCAACCTAATTGCATGCTTCATATGTTCAATATAAATGAAGCACTAATTAGGTTTAGGTTCATATACACATTAGGTTTAAATACACAAACTGAACTCTCATCCCAATTTCATTAACGAAGTATCATCGAAAACTTCATGTACCTGAACCTATACCGGTACACTCACCAATCATACACCTCGGCACTCACCCTCAGTCCTCTCTCGTCGCTGATCTTCAGTATCTTTTGCAAAATCTCGTGCTTGTACAGCCTGTCAGCCCCAAGCAGCTCAGCTAATGCCGATGACAACCGGTACATCGGCAACTTAGGTGGCTCTACTTCGAGCGCTCGACGTGACCTCTGCAGGTCCATCAGTCTGGCCTCAAGCTCCCGCTTGCGCGTCAGGATTTCCTGCAAGCGGCGCTCCTTGTGTCCAATCTCCCAGCTGCGGTAAGCGGCAGCGATCCGAACCCCTGATTCTGCAACGAGGAATATTAGGTATCGTAGAATGGTCGCACAGGATGCACGAGGTTAATAAGTTCCCCAAAAGTACTGTACAGATTGTTAGGTGAAAAACGGGTGCAAGGTGATAGGTTTGAAGGAAACGCAATATTTTTTCAATGAAATTAGATTTGGTGTATATTACTCGATCATTAAAAATGTACAATTTTTGGTATAAGGCGTGTATAAACAAAAGAAACCTAGGTTTCACATCATTAAAAAAAAGTTCTTAAAAACTAACTAATAGTTAGTTGTACAATATATACAACATTCTCCTGCCACCACTGCGAGCAACCAACTCACATCATATCCGTAAAAAAATATCCACTCTTCATTCCCTCTTCTTATTCACACTATGTACAACAGTTTCCATCCTCAATCTCTACTTCGCGACGCTATCATCCTCCTCCTCGGGCGTCGTCTCGACATCGTCTTGCCCCTTCTCCTTGTACAGGTCTACCACGTAGATCTCCTGGTTCTTGTGCACACCTCTTATGTGAGCGTACATGTTGGACGAGATCTTGGCTATCTTGGGGCAGTAGGGACAGCCCCAGCGGGGTGCCTTGCCACAGTGGAACTTGTAGTGCTTGCGCATGTCGCTGTGATTCTTGTAGCTGTGACCGCAACGAGGACACGGGTAGCGCGGGAAGGCCGAGGGGTATCGACGCGGTGAAGATATAGAAGGCTGTTGCTGCTGTTGCTGGAGTCGGCGCAGCGGGTCGACGAGGCCCAGGAAGAAGCCTGGAAGCAAGACAGAGGGGGCCGGATAGCCCGGCGTCAGATATTTGTGGATCTGGATTTCCATTGGCGGAGGTAGGTGATAGTGGTGAAGAAGAGGATTGTGATTTTACCGTGCAGACTGCGTACCGTCACTGTCGCATCTTCTTGATCCGTAAGAAATGCATTCTGACCAGATAGTATTAATTGGTGGTACTGATACAATCGATCAAAAATTAAGACATGTCGTCCGCTAAATGATCGAGAACTGAGACAGTGACGGTAGAGATATGTGTATGGAAAAGTACGATTGTAAATATTCATAAGATTTCTATGTATTGCATTCATTAAAACGTAGTTTAATTATTTTAGAAATTCAATTGTTGTGTAGGAAAATCATCTTCGTAATGGAATACTCCATAAGTAAAAAAAAAAAATATTGGTTTGACCTACTTCTATACTGGAAAACCTACTTACACTTGTTTTCTTGAAATTTAGTTCATGCAAATCACTAACAAAAACAATAATGTTACGATTCGAAAGTTAATTAAATGTTTATTTACACACATTTTCATTAACATTCTTCTAAATAATTTTTTATTTATTTAACTTTATTAGAAGATAAAAATCTTTCTGACAGTGAATTAAAAAGTTTAAAACAATTATAAAATAATCTTCGACGAAAAATACGTTATTGAAAATACGTTTTTCTTTTTTAAAAATAAAAATATTATTTACATTATTAAAACTTTGTTAAAACATTTCAAATCTATACTATATTTAAGGTATTATTATATACACAGTGTCATGTAAATAGGAAATTAATTTTATTGTGTTATTAAACGAAAGCAAATATTTTAGAAAAAATAAATTAAACTAAATAGAATAACTCTGTTAAATTTGGCATATTTAGTTTGCTATTTGCTGTAATTTTTTTTTTATAATTCATACGAATAAATTAGGGATATCAAGGTTAATAAAGAATAATAAAAAGGATTATAGATTTAATTTATTTATTTCTATTTACGATTTTACAATTTTTCTATTTTTCCGTTTAACACTCTTTTATTTTAAATAACAGAAGTTACAATAAATTTTATTTTTATGTACAACGTGGCTGTACAGTCTGTTTTACATATTTATAATATTAATTATTACTTATTATAATCAGTCGACGTCATAAACAATATCTTGCTATTTTCCTTGCTAAGAAAACAATTTATCTAAATTAAATAAATGTAACGTTTTCCAGCTGCAAAGTATGAATACACGGCACTGTGCAGATAGTCTTTTAATCAATCCATTTCAGACATTTCAACGTTCATTTCAAGCCTTCTAAAAAGCGATTGTCATAGTTTTACTTGTTTTTCATGAACACTTGTTTGATTTAATGTGTAATTGTTGTGATGTGTTAAATTCAATACCTAATTTTACTTAAAACAACTATGACATAACCGAAATCTTAAGAGTTAAATACTGAATAGTGTTTAATCAAGTGAAACGATTATATCTTTACAAAAGACTAGCAGAAAGTGAAGATGTCAATTTATATAAAATCATAGACTGCATACGGTTTATACATTTTTAAAGTAAATTGAAAATTTGGCATTCGAGTGTTTAAATACACATTACCTGTTGTTGTGTGGACCGACCAAATTAAACCAAAATATCCAATACGGCAAATCAATAACATTAAAAAATCATCATGCACAATAAAGAATACAAAATTTTTACTTTGGCCTCTCTGCACTTACGCTTTGAATCTGAGCTATATACATATATGTATATATTCACTATAATAGTGTGTCTCGGTACTCCTATATTCTAAACCAGTATAAATAAAAAAAAATGACGATGCTATTTGTACGACAGATTTAGTACAATAAAACACCCGTAGATGGCGTAAGAATAAAAACACATAATCTACAAGAAAATTATTTCTTTAGCCACTATGCAGGAAAGTGTCTTAGGAAGGGAGGGAGAGTGGTTCTCTTCTATCGCACATATAGCATCAGCCATAAAAACATAGTTTAGTGGAAAAAAAACAATAATAATAATAATCATTCGAAAATAACCTATATGAAATAAAACCAATCTCCTCCTCCTGATCGATTTTTAACCGAGTCACTAGACAACCATTTTTCAGAATACTGCAGCACCATCGCATCGACACTCACAGTCATTTCCTTTTCATCCCTTCACTTCTGCACTGCTTCTTGAGCCTCCATTTGCTCGGTCTTATAGACGGTGGCAGGTTCGCTAATGATGGATATCTCGCTTCTTGGATGCCGGCGCTTGAAGTGCACCTTGGCCGTCTGCAACGATTTGTAGATTGTCTGGCATACGCCACAGCGATGCACGCGTCCACAATTGTGACGCATGTGGTAGTTGAGCTCCTTCTGGATGCTGAAGAACGCGGCGCACTGGCTGCAGCGGAAGTTACGCGCGCGATGGGAGCGCGCAATACTGAAGCTAGCGTGATGATTGTGATGGTGATTGTGATGGTGATTGTGATGATGGGTGCTAGCGCGCCAGGGGTTCTGCACTAAACTGCTGTAGCTGGCGATAAGGCAGGGTAGACCAGAAACGGTGGCGGATGTGGCTCGCTTGAAGCTGAAACTACTTGGCTCGTCATCGCTGCTGTGGTCTGCAAAAGAAAGCACAGGGGAAGATGATGTCAGTGCGGTCTAGTGAGAGATTTTTCTTTCGAGAGGGGCAAGAGGCGCAGTTACTTTTTTTGGGGAGCAGTGTTGCAGAGTGCAAGATGTTGGTGATGGTGGTTTTTATTTTTGCAAAGGTTTTATCGTACTTTAGTGGAGCTGGTATAAGATTTTACAGCACAATCGCAAGTCGGGATTAGTATCTTCGAGAGAAGTATTTTTTTCTTCGAACTGATATCGTTAAAACTGGCGAATGGAGATTTGGAATGCACACGAGTATCTTGAGCTTACCAGTGCCCTAATAGCTGGTTGTACCTTACAGTTTTCAACGTAAATGCAAATTCATAAGTGTTGCAGTGAATAAATATATTAGTGGCAAACAAATAAAAAATGTCGAAAGCAGCGTTTTCTCGAAAAGATCGTTCAATTCCATGCACATTTTGATAAAAAAGACAATAGCTTCACTTCCTGTATACTACAGTAGATATATGTGTATCTAAAGAATTTATAAGCAAATTCATATCCAAAACAGATTTTTGAGGTTTACGTGGTCTGAAAATTTATTAAATGTAAAGATTCGTGATCTTCGAGATTGGCTATTATAATAAAGACATAAAATTGAACAAGCAAATTTTAATATTTTTTTAAGCTCGTTTATTTATTATATTAATTAATAAGTATTGCCATAGACATGAATGATTAAAATGAATCCAACACTAATTATTCCCCAAACCTTACTAATTTAACATATCTTTGGTTTTTTTAATACAATCTATGACAACCATCCAATGAACCATGAAATTAGTACTTATGCATACACAAATAATAGCCAATTCATCGCACACGACGTAACGTTCCAATGTTATCGTTCTCATCTATCACTTCCACAAACGCAACTGAAAACAAACAAATGAAATAAGAACAAAATTGAAGCTCATCGGCCACATTACTCTTTTTCTTGCTCTCTATTCCCTCAGATTGACGAGGTAGTACACCTCGCCCTTGTGTTTGTTTCTCACGTGGGCCTTGATATTGTGGGGTCTCTTGGACTTCAAGTCGCAGTAGGGACACTTATACTTGGGTTCCTGGCCACAGGTGTCCCTCAGATGCGAGATCAGCGATTCCTTGCTCTTGAACATTTGCCGGCATGTGGGACAAGGATGTGTCCTGGGAACACCCATGCACCTGATCGTCATCTTTGTCTTCTTTTTGGAGCTCAGTACACGGGGATCGCAACCTCGCACTAGATGACGGCGAAGAAAACCGATACTGGAGAACGAGTAATTGCAGTGGTTGCAGCGGAACGGACTCGTCGTCGCTCGCAGCGTCGATGGCGTGGCTGAAAAAAAAGATGCAGGGATGTGCAAAAGATGTCTAAAGCATTTTTAGTGTGTGTATGAGAGGGGGAGGGGGGGTTTAAAGTTGTATTATTAAAAAATGAATGCGATTGAAAGCAAAGGGTAATAGGGTGAAATTGAGCGGAAATCAATAGAGGAAGAAAAAATTTTTACCGGTCCGAATTGTCTATGTTAGTCACTTAATCTGCTTCGGTCACTAATGACAAAATGATAGTTCACTAAAAAAATATTGTATCGAATTAAATTTAATTTTAAAAAATCCGAATATCTAGACAGTAAAGATAAAGTCTTACGTTACTATTGTCCCAAGTTTATATGAAAAAGAAAAGAAAAAATTTTCCAAAACCTTAAGCTAGTTTTTATTGAATTTTTTTATTAGTTGTGCATCGACGCGAGGGAAAAAATCAAGCATAACATTAACTGAAAATTCACTGCGCTGTTTAAAAAGCTAGAACAGACGTGTGTATGAGCACAACACAATTTTCCTAAAGCGAAACTGAATTTATGTTACTTTTAAAATGTACTATTTATTGATATGTAAGGTACAAATAATTTTTACCAATTTTATGGAAAACATATTTTATTTACGTTTACAATATGGTATAGTCAATGTAAATGATATTAAGAATTATAAATCAAATATAAAAGATAACTTTAACACTGTGGATACGAATATAAAACAAAAACGAAGACATTATTCAAAGGACTTACAATCGTTGCTACAATTACATATACTAAATAAAAATATTGGTAATAATAATAATGAATGAACAATTTTTCCAAAATAATTTCAGACTCTCAGTTACTGTATAAAAAATTACTTAATACCAAATATTGACATTATTTACTAAATCTTCATAACTACTATACCCTCAGTATTTTACGCTCTCAAAATACACAATTAAACTATATGTTGCCATGTAAGTATACGAAAGGTGGTTAATTCAACTTTATCATTATGATTCTAATTAATTGACAAGATTCGATCTTCAACTAATAGCATTTATGTGCAAAAGATTTTGTACAAAAAAAAGTACTTACTATCTACTATCACAGATCTTCGTTAATTTAACTTCGTCATTGCAATTCTAGTTAATTGACAATATTCGATCTTTCACTAATAGCATATATCTGCGAAAAATGTCATACAAAAAAGTACTTACTATCTGCTTACAATCACAGTTTTTCGTAAGTACTGCACGTCCTGCTCAACGCTTAAAATATCTTTAACAGTCTATAAACGATCTTGTAACTATCGTATCTAAACAATAGACATTATCATGTTTTTACATAAGTAAAGATATAACGACGACACGTTACCTATCGCATTTTTAGTACAAAAAACCGCAACAGCCAGATAACTCCAATCACAAAAATAGAATAAACTTAAGGTGGTTCCTCAATGCTTTATAGTTTGTGCGCTCGGCAAGAGAATTTTTTAGTGTCTTAGAGTAACATTTTCACGAATATTGAGGAACTGTCTTAAATAATTATAGTTTCATATAATTGATTACGTTTTAAATTTAGCCGAGCGCTAAGAAACCAAACAACTCGACCGAGAGTTAAGAAAAAGGACAATTTACAGAGTTCTTTTTTTTATTCGCTTTTTAGTTGAAAACCGCTGTACGGATTTAAAAAAATCAAGAAGCCTGAGCGCGTCACGAATTTTTAATACATATACTATTTTTAAACGCATGGAATAAAATCAATCTTTAAAATTTAATAAACAAAATAAAAGATTTATTTTATAACTAATTTAGAATAAATGAATTTTTTTCCTGGATAGAATTAAGTTTTTTTACTATGTAATAGATGGGCCTTATGTTAATCATGCGTTCAAACGTTTTGAAAAAACGAAATATCAAGAAAATTAATCTGAATTTCGAAATCCAACCTTTTGATATTAATAAAACTAAAAATTCATTCTATTCTTTAAGAAAAGTATGGTTACTAAAGAAATAGTTCATAATTACCAGAAGGACTTATTTCAATAGTTCGGTGCATATTTTAGCATTAAGTTACTTATTTAGTCTAGTCCAGAAGTGGAATAACTTTAGTTGCCCAGTGGCATTTTTAATTTATTTTATTGTGAACTGTGTATTATTATGTGTACTACATAAAATGAAATAAATGAAATTTTAAGAAATTGGATAAATTTACGAACGATGAATGAGCAGAACTAAAAAAAAAACTAAAAAAGAAAAGAAAGAAAAGAACATATTCAATTATCATTCTTGGCTCTGAGATCCACAGCTGAAACCTCACACCCCAGATGCCGGTACCTAACATGTATGTAGATGTTGGTGCGCCGCTTGGAACGGTGCTCACAGTAGGGGCACTGGAAACGCGGCGGTTGACCACACTCATTGTTCCGATGGCGCTTCAGGTAGTGCTTATGCTTATACAAATTACCACAGGCCTCACACACGTGGCCGGAAAAGCGCTGCAGCGCAGGCAACCTCGAGAAGACTGAAAACAGAGGTAAAGAGAAAACGGACGATTACGTGAGAGAGCTGAAGAAGAAAGTATGCGGGTCGACTGCATGCAGACACGCGCGTAGTTGTCCATTAGTCGTTCTTTTTTGTTTACTTTAAATTTGGATTTCGCAATTTCGCTACGTAGATTTTTGGTCGACAGATTTGAAATAAGGTGGTGATTGAAGTGTTGATGGAGTTTCGTAGTCTCCGAGAGGTGGTAAAGTTTCTTTCAATGGTATATATTTCTTCTTTCATCTGATGGATTTGTTTATGATAAAATTATAATAAGAACTAATAAGTTGGTCGTTACTTTACTCGATTTAAGAATAAGTAATATATACATAAAACGTACATTTAATACAATACAAAACAAACCTGGTAGGTATCTATGTTACAAATGAAAATGAAATTTTTGAAGGATAACATTTTCTGAATGAATAACGCAAGAATGTGTGGAAAAAGTTATAGGTACATCGTTTTTGTAGATTTTATTTATCATTTTATTTATCAACATATTAAAGATATACATTTTACACGGCAGTCTTATTAGCACTCCAGTAATTTTCAGGCCTCCCAGCGAACGTTGTTCAATTAACCCACGTTTGTACATTTTACTCCAGTTCAGAAAGTCTACTTTTTAAGTTAACCATTTTAAGTGCAAGAATCATAAATATTATGTTTGTAAACTTACCCAGTCATACATCAATAAATTAACCTAAAATTATATGAATAGTTACAAAATATATCTTATTATGTAAAGAATTTTCTATATTTGCCTACCGCTGTATGGCAACTATTTGTTTTTTTCTTTTTTTTTTTTTTTTTTATTTATAATTATTTAGAATTGATATTCTAAGGATATTTTATACATCTTGCTACGGTAGACGAGAAGTAATGTAAGATAGAGTTTATTAGGTTCTCCTTTGGCACTTGCAAGACTTAAGTATGACAAGAAAACTTTATTCTTTGGCCTAACTCTTTGTCAAGATTGAGATTCAGAATTAGAATTTTAAGGCACATGTTTTACCAAGGAACGTAATTATATTGCGTAAGCTACTTATACTTTCCAAGTACATATTTTTCATCATTTTAAACCCAAATTTATAATAAAATTTTCAACACAATTTAGATCAAAATTTAACAATTAAAACATTTATTATAATTTAACTTTAACGTATAACAATAACAATTTAAAATTTTGCAACGACTTTTATTTAAAATTATTGGTCACTTAAACGAGATAATCTTTTAAAATAAAATTAATCAACAATCAATGTAAATACAATCAATTATATTCCAAAAGTAACAATTAATAAAAAATTCGACATATGGATACCCACCATTTAACAATTCAATCCTAAAATTTTTGTGCGACTTTCAAAGCACAAAGCTTTAAATAATCATGATAAAACAACTTTTATATGACCAATAATCCAGACCAATTTCAATAAGTAATAAAGCTCGTAAGTAACTCGTTGGGTATAGAGATCAAAAGAATTTACATATAAAAAAGTTTTCTAAAAATGTCTATAAAAAACCACTCTCGGTGATATAAAAAGATAATCCTAACAAATGTTGATCTAAGATTTAATAAAACGTTACTAATATTGACAAGATGAATGGCTAAATTTTAATTAAACAAGTATCTTTAGTACAAAAATGATTTTACGTTACTTTCACTCGATCGACCTCAATAAACCCCTGATAATTCAAGACTAAACAAATTTTACATCATCAAATTGTCCTCTTATACGCGCGAAGAGAAGAAAGGTAAACCCCAGCAATCGCTCCTGAAATTCGTCCCAAAAAAAAAAAAAAAAAAAAAAAAAACCTATCCTTCCTCACCTTACCTACCAACATACTCAACCCTCACACACATACTCATCGCGGCAGCTACAGATAAAGCAGCAGGTCGTACACTATTTTCCAACGACGCCGCAACCGTGTATATTGAGGATGTGCTGCTTGAGGTGATCCGGCCTGCAGAAGTACTTGCCACAGAGGGTACAGGTGAAGGTGTATCGTGAGCCGAGGCCGCCGCACTCGTAGCGCGAGTGACGGGTGAGGCTCGAGCGCGACCTGTAGCCCCGGCCGCACATGACGCATCGGAAGCGCAGCTCAGGATTCCCTGGACCGACGATGGTGCCAGCCTCGGCTGGACTATTACGGCTGGCTGCTGCGAACATACACAGACGGAGGGCTTTCTTTCAGTCGTTTGCGCCTGGGCCTAACACCGCGCGCGTTCATTTCTTTTTTTTTCGTTTTCAGTTTCTTTTATGGGCTTTGCTTGCGCGAGGTGGTTTTTTCTCTTTGCTTTTACTGGCTTTTATTGCGAAAGTGGTGTAATACATATGTATAATGTTTTGGTAATCGAGAGTCTACTTAGATTGCAATGGTTCTCTGGGTGAGCGACATAGTGGCTTGTTGGTGATAATTTTTGCAGTTACTCGGTTATTTAAAGATATTCTACCGGTTCTCTAGTTTTATGAAAGAAAATAAATCATACTGACAGGTGAATCTAATTATGTAACAACTCATTAATGGTTGTGCATTAAACTTAATTTACTTGAAATGAGCAGATAATTAATTATTAATTAAATAAACTAATGCATTATTATTGAATAAAAAATATTCATTACTTCAAACGTAGTTACCGGTTCATTACATTTCACGAAGTAAAACAGAAAAAGAAATTTTTGAAAAATCATTTTTATTTCTATTTTATAATGAATTAATTGTAATAATTATTTTTATAGTAAATCATTTAAATGAAAAGAAATTATTAAAATCAACGAAAGTATAACACTATACATCGTCCGACTCCCCGACAAACTCTAATGCGCGACCCTATCTCTCGGGCTGTTTCCGTCGAGTCAGCAATACACGGCAAAGCAAGAAAACCTCGGATAGCAGCTCTCTCACGGTTCGTGTTCACTCGACGCTGCGAAATTCCGCATCGCAGCGCCATCTCTCGGTGACCGTGGCTCCGGCAGCTTCGAATAGTAGGCATAATACGCGCCGGCCGCTGCGACGAACTGCTGAGAGCTCGGCACGTGGAAATGCGGCAACGTCGCGCGTGAATGTGGTATATATATGTACATAGATATAAGCCACGTGCGATGCGACGTTGCCGCGTCCCCACGTGCCCCTCAACAGAGATAAAAGGCTCGTGTACGCGTTTGTAGCTCCGTTGTCACGATGAAGTCGCGATGCGAACGAATGCAATGAACGAGAGATCACGTGAATCTGGAGTCTGAAACGACGCAGACACCGGTTAAGTCGATAATTAAATTCGTTCTAATGAGAAAATTTGAATGTAATTATGTACGTATTTTACCGTTTTATTGAATGTACTTTTTTTTTTTATTTACGTTTTTTCTTACTGGATTTTTAAGATTTTACAAAGAATAATAGTTTTTAGCGGCAATAGACTCGACCAAAACAGCAACACGATACTTTAATTACACGAACTTTCGCAACGTTTTTTTCTTTTATTTACTTTTCGCACTAATTTTAAAAATCATAAATTTTGGGACACACGTATTAACGAACCAAAAAATCACGCCATAGCGTTCAAATTATTCCAAACTGTCAGCAAAAGCTCGAGCCAAGCGTGCAAATCTCCTGGTGAAACATTAGAACCCTGAGTTTGATAGCTTCGTAATAAAAAAAAAATTGATAGCTGTACAATGAAAAAATAAAATAAAACAAAAATTATACAGAATTCCCAATAGAAGTAGACATGAAAACTCGAAGCTCTTTTGTGTTCACCGTCAAAGATTTTGCACAATTAAACAAAATACAAGATACAGTTTTCTTTTTAAATGAATCATTAAAAAATAATAAAAAATAAAAAATACGATAGAATAAAAGCGAGACTGGTCTCAGTTGTGCAAAATCTTTAATTCTTATGCTTTTGTTATTTACATGCTGCCCCAAAATAAAAGAACTTAATGACTTCCGCGATTATTAGTTAATTTGTACACCCTTGGCGTCGTTAATATGATTATGTTTAGCCCAGTCTGAAAAATGCCTCCATGTATATTTGTTCATCAAATCCCATGACAACACATAACAGAATCGTTCTCTCTCTTCCAGCAGCGAAAATTAACAGCTTCTGCTCGATTTCAAGGTCAAATAGCAACAGATCCAGACGTTCGAATGAAAGAATTTGTTCGTAAATGTATGATGAATTATTTTGATTTTTTCCTTTTTTAATTTTTTAGTTTCATAACGTAAAACCAGCATGCATTTTGTGCATATAGATGGCTCCAACACTGTAAATCTTATATGCCACACAGAGTCAAGGGGGAAAAAATTCATTACAATTAGTTGTCAATTTTACTTTATTAATAGATTATGCAAAATAAACAAGAGTTTTACTATTTCATTAAGAAATCAAAGATTTTTCGACAAAAAAGAAAATTATAATTTTTTACAAAGCCTTCAGATATAGGTTCTCATTGTTTGATTTAGAATACTGTATCAAAGGTTTAGAATACTTATCAAAGGTAAATTACAAAATTTTCCAAATATTTAAAATTTATAAAAGAATTTTTTGATTAGATTAATTATTTATGTATTATTTATATAAGATAGTTAAGTATGCTTTTAATAACAGAAGTTAATACTGCCCTGAATTTATACATGTAAAAAAGTACTTTAGAAACAAGACTACAGAAATGCAGCTACTCTTTATAAATTATAAAAGATGATACAATTACCTCTAATAATTTACAAGATTAAGAGATTTAACTTTATCACAATATTTCTTAAGTAAGAGCTTTGGTTCCTGCACAAATGTTATACTAATTTTGGACAACAAATCTTTAATTCAACATATTAAGAAACATTTAATCATTAGAAACTACATTGCATAGTTTATATATATAAAATAAAAAACGACTTGCTAATACGACCTAATAATTCGATTTTGATTCTTTAACAAAAAAAAGTAGTTCGAAATGAAGCTAAATAAAAATTCCAACTGAAATCACCAGCAGCAATTTAAATGATAATACAACAAAAAGAAGATGATTCCTAGTTATTTATATCTTAAAAAAAACTAATTTATAAAGCAATCCCGACTCAACTATTCAAAGAAAAAAATTTAAAATAATGTCTACGATTCTGTTAAAACAACCAAAACATGAATGAAAAATCTAAGCAAACAATTTCTACATTCTGTGGTCCAAAATCAGCAGTCCATCATCAGAACCCCTTTCATATTATCTCTCTCCTTCTACACAACGACAAAAGGAACAAAATCTCCGGAAAAGACAAGATCACAGCGACATATCATTATCAATGCTTCCAGAATTTGTAGAGCACGCGAACATCTTTAGCCGTCAGCTGTTGCTGCTGCGGCGGTGGCTGTTGCTGGTTTTGCTGCTGCTGCTGGGCGGCAAGGGCGTCAAGCTTCTCCGCCTCAGAGAAGCACTCGGCCACGTGGCGCAGAAGGCCGCCCCGATATTTGTAGCTGCGCCCGCAGCTTGGGCAGGCCAGCCTCTTGTAGTCGGCCATCGGGTTGTTGCCGCACTCTGCAACTTTCCCAGTTTTTTTCGTTCTCTCTCGTTTATCTGTTTGTGTGCGGTTTTGTTTTTTTTTCTCTTTCGCTTATCCCCCCTATACTATTTTCTCTTGATTTCTCTTTACAGATCATTTAGTGTCATGCATTTTTCTTTTGTTTTTTGAGAATAGAAGACTAGATTTTTGACTGCTCTTGATTTTTCTTTTCATTTAGTACAGATCTTGTCAAATTAATATACAAAGAACGTTACATGCATTAATTAATGTTACAAAAATTTTGCCTGATTTTTACCTTTATCATAATAGTAATAATAATAAAAATAAAAATGAATGAAACAAATTTCAACAAAAAATAAAGAAAATGAAGTATAGACTAGCCCCCCAGATCATGAGACTGCTTTTTCTTTTTCTCTTTGACTATGAAGCTAGTTGCGCAAGAAAGTGTCACCATTTTCGAACGCATACGATTTCCATCCTGGCACAGTTAATATGTAATACTTTATGCAAAGAAAAAGCTACGTTTGACTTTTATTCAATTTTTCTGCAAAGATGGAAACTCGCTTTAAAGCTACTTTTCTTTCATTTCTCTTATTTTTACGTTAGTAGTTTTAGACAGAGAATCGAGTCGATTGCTATGCGATTTTACGAAAAGAATTTAATCAAATGAATTTGTGAAAAATTAAATGATAAAAAAGAAAATCTACTTTAAATTTATTTGAGCAATTATTGATCGACTTGATTATCGCAGATATGTATAGTAAAAGCTAGTGGAGGAACATTGGGAAGGCATTGGAACATAGGTTTGTAAAATAACAAGATTTGTAGAAATTCATTTTAATTTTGCCTTTATTGAAAACTTTCTTTCAAAAAATAATCCATCCAGTTGGTGTGTATCGTAGCTGCTTCGTTTGATGTTTTATTCGATGAGCGAGTAATTTACGGCAATAGCAAGATTCTAATTGAATGAAATAAAAATAACTATGTATATAGAAAGAGTGACTCTAACGTTAATAAAAAGGAAATGACTCTACTGTAATTGGCAAAAGTGAAAGTTAATGAGCAAAACGCGTGTATTCGTGATGTGTCGTTGACTCTTCTTCGGCAGCAGCTGATGATGCCATCTTGTTAATGATTATACATCTACGTGTGCGATGCGAGTGACTTCATCTCTAGCTTACGTAATTAAGCGCGCGAGCAAATATTTTTAAAGCTTTGAACTTAGGATTTGCACGCACTCGACTAGCAATTCATGAAAATATTGGTTGGTACTTAAATTTGCAACAAGGCTAGTTTTTTTTATAATTGCGAGTCGAGTACACGTATAGAGTGTGGAAGAAAATTTGACTGCAACACATGCTCATTTTGAGTTTTCAAATATTTTCGATATTTATTATAAAAATAATCGTCGCCGTTGACTCTAATTTACAATTTTGTATTTTAAGAAACTTGATAAAATTTTTAACTAATCGAAATATTACATTTATTTTTTATTCCGATGAAACGATGTGACTAATAACAATGTTCAATAACGCGTAAGACTTTACTGATTCTACATCAAGAATTCCACGTTACATAATTATACATCGTCTGACATTAACATTATTTTAACAATGACAAAGATTGGAAATTATTGCTCACCTTTGCCTTGTCAATCCCGACATATCGTATCGTTATCGCTGCCAAAAACGACCAATAAATCCCAATCCTGAAACTCCCCTTTAAACAAAAATAATAATATCGTGGAATTCCCATTCCCCATCAACAGACTTTAATCTTAAAATTCATGTTATAAAAAGAAAGAACTATTATTCCCTCGAGATAAATTTAAGTCTTCTTGTACGCCCGCATCGTGTGGCGGTGCAGGTGGATCAGGAACAGTTGCATCGATGGACATCTTGCGTACCTGCGCCCGCAGCGCAGGCCTACAACGACGTGAAATTGCAAGGATACGCGATAATACTAATCCCAGACATACGATCACACGTTCATTCGTAGCGTTAATTAATATTTTATTATGTGAATTTAAGTGATATTAATGTAATGAAATGCAGTGAAACTTTGAAACAATGATAAGATCTGTTAGGACGGTAAGTGGCGTTTACTTGAGCGTAGCATGCTTTCCGAAAGTTTGGTTACTTTTCTACTAAAGCTCGAATGCGAAGTTTATTCTTTTAACATTAAGTAATATTACAAATATTACGTAAAAATTAGCAAAATAAAATACGCATTCAGTTTTAGCAGTTTAAACACGTGAAACTTTACGGAAGACGGTAAAAACGTTATGATCGCCCCTTGTCTCGTCGTGGTTTAGCACTTATTCGCCTCTGCGTAGCCGCATCAAGATGAACAAGCGCAAAAACACGCGAGCCAAGGACATCATATTTTACAAGGCCAGAGCGATCATCCCAAATTCGCCTGTATATACAACGAATTTGGGAAAACCCTTGGTCAACAATTTAAAACATTTCCACCAAAGTAACGTAACCACCGACCGACGAAAGCAGACCTCCGCAAGGTTCTAGCACAAACTACGAGAGCCTTCTACGACGTAGCGATAATCGTGACAGCCCCGGCGCCATGGGGATGCCGCGATAAAATCGCCAGCGTCAACGAGACTCACCGATGGTTTGCGGAACCTCGAACATCGCCTTTTTGTATTAATAATAAAAATAATAATGCAAAAAGTTACTTTAAAATAATGTGCTTGAATATCATTCGCGCCATACCTTTCATTCCTCAAAGAGCGAGCGGTGTCGAGTGAACCAGAGAGACAACGTGACGACAAGCTCCAAAGTGCATGTAGTTACTTAATCGAAGGAGAGTGGACGAAAAATAATGAAGGAGAAAAAAATATTGTGTGTGCAAGCCCGATGTGAGTGACCGAAACAATTTTTTAAAATGTACAACTTGACAGTCGTCCTTTATAATCAGCAACTGCCAATGTGTAAACGCTAAAAAATTGCTTCATTTTCTAAAGTAAATGAAGTGGCTAAATTAAATTGAAAAAACAAAAAGAAAAAAAAAACGAAAAATAATGGTATCTCGAAGTTTACGGTTATAAATATGTATATATGATAATATAGCAATATATAAATATGGTGTATTATATAATAATATAATATAATTGTTATAATAGACTAAGACTAGGGCTCGATGCGAGAATTACTTGCAATACTAATGAAAGTTACTGCGAACTGAACAACTATTCATAGCTATTCAGTTACTCTTTTTTCATTTCAATCAAAAAGCTGAGATCGTAAACTACTGTTTCATTCGTGATTCATTCTCGTACCGATAGTTTATTAATATATAAAATACTAAGAAAGGGCGTTTGACGTGCCGATACTAACACGCAAACTAAATACTTACATAAAATTATTTAATTATTACCTTTTTTACCATTATATGCCATTTACTCAATACCATTATACAATTACCAACCATCATGGCATATATTCATATATTTGTACATCATTTGGAATGGAAATTTTTTTTTATCGCGGGTCAACAAAGATTCACAATGGAACTCTGACGAGCCCACGATGAATTTTTGAAAATCCGCGTTTCTTTTTCTTCTTGTACCTAGACGCGAGAAAATACGGAAAACGCGGCGTTTACGAGGCGCCGAAAATTCCGGACACCTCGAAACGATACGGGAGAAAAAAAAGGCGCTGCCCAAAATGGACTTCGCCGAAAAAAAAAAAAATATGTTGATTAGTAGTCCTCGCTCGTTTTAATTGGCTAGAATACTTATTATTTTCTCAATGGCAAATAAACTAGGAAATTAAAACGAGTTTTATAAATATCTGGAAGTACGAAATGATTTTATCTGCGTGGGAATCGTAAAAACGAATTTCCACGAAGATTAATTATTTCGTACGAGGCTGGAAGAAACGGTATTCGTGAGTACAAGAAAATTGATGAAAATATGTATATAAATTTACATTCATATTCAAGCTCTCATAAAACATCCGCGCACCACTTTCATATTCACAACGTACTGAAATTCTTATAATTAAGTCTTAAAACTATATCCACCATACAGTTTCTCACAAGCATACCAATCTTACAATCTAACATATTGATATGAAATGTAAAATATTGTGTATGTATGAAAAATGTTGAATCAATGTTTGTTTACCAATTTCTTACCAATTTCTTACCAACATTACCAATTTTTTTACCAATATTACCAACATTACCATATACAATACCAAATGTGCGCCTGGAACGACCGCAGCATATGGACCCATATCAGCATGGCTTCGAACGACATTATTGAACACTCCCGAGCGGCTTCCTAGTCGGGTGTAGCGCAAAAAGTCGACCACTCCCTTTCGGTCGCTCACCGAACGCGATAAAAAAAAAGTAAAAGCAAACTACCAAAATGGCAGTGAAGTTTATGAAATTAATGAATTTAAACGAATACGGTAACGGTAGCGCAAAATTCCAACCTACGCCGGAAATCCTCAAAAGGAGAGCTTCGCAACGCGGTCGAAATTTTACACTGCAGCTGCTATCTGGTTGGATTGGCATCGTCTACTTCGTTGAGGTTTAGGAAATTTTTAAAATAAAAAAAGGGTTTGAAATTCAAATACTGTTGCTGATATGGACAGATACAATGTTTGAATTTAAAGTAGAAAATTTTAATTTAAAAATTCCTAAACATTTACTGTAAGAATCGATTGTTAATGGATAATATTTTTCCAAAAGATCGCATTACGTATTATAAAACGAAAATCGGAAAAACAAGGCAATTGAAAACAATGATGAAAAAATTAGAACCATTGTCTTGTTTTAACGTCATTGTTTCAATTGTGAAAAATAAGCAATGCATTGCTGAACATGAAAAATTAGACAATTTTGTTCGTCAACCCATTACTAATTTAGATTTATCTGGAAAGGAATGTTTTATTACATTAGTGATTCAAGCAGTTATGTAAATCAGGTATTTTAAAAACTTTATGAGACAAAGTTTTGAAAGAACAGTGATTTGCAAAACTAGTTGAAGGAACCAACGAAATATATGATATTGCGAAATCAAAATTTTACAATGATAGGCTTAGAAAAGAGTTTTCTTTTATGAAAGTCTATCATGTGTAAAATTTATACCTACGATGAATAGCTGTAAAGAATTTAAATATATCAGTATATTGGATCCAAGTAACTAGGTTAGACAAAAATTTTATAAAATATTTATGGGAAAATTTTTTATGAAATGCAGTTTAACAAAGTTACATGAAATACACGAACAAAATTTTAACGAGAAGATAATTTTATAATTTATAATACCTAATAAACATAAATTTGTAACGAGTTTTATAAATCATAAAATTATAACCTACGATGGCAGCTGTAATAAAAAATAGGACATGTTTAGAATATGTGAATGTTGCATAATTTCGCAGCTAGCAATACTTTTAGAAAAAGGGGATAGCTTTTTAAAAAAGTTATAAGTTGGGAAATTATTAATAACTGTAAGAATTTATGATTAAAGTTTTTTCATTTAACCAAGTATTTTTATAAAAGTAATTCGCAAGAAAATACTTTTGTTAAGAAATACTTGGAAAATGATGTAACGAGAAGAAAAAGTATCGAGTACGATAATTTAACAATTACATACTCTCAAAAAAGAAACGAAATTCTCTTCGGAGATTATTACTTGTTAAATTAAAACCTGCGATGAGCCCTGTAAATCAAAATATAATAAGTAAATATAAATAGCTTTTAAGTACTTTTTTTTCTAAAACGTACATCTTTTAAAACAGTAAAAATATATACCACTTTACAAGATAAACACGCTTTATTAAAAACAACACAAGGAAAATATACAAAGCGGAAAGTTACGAGTCGGATAAATTCGCTGATTCGTAATCTCAGAAAGGAAATGGAATTCTTTTGAGGGATTGCTGTCAGCGTAATTATAACCAGCGTCGTTAGCTGTGAAAGAAAGTACCATTATGCACATTAAAAAAATATATATATTTATATATATATGATCCAATTACTTTACCGAAACGACATCTTATATAGTTGTAAAAAGATACAGCGGCATAAGGAAACATTTCGTAAAAGTACATGAATGGATATAATGCGAGGCGGAATATGTATGCAAATGTATAATTTCCCGATTTACACAGTCGCATAAAGAAACAAAATTCTTTATGCGACTGCTGATCGTGAAATTAGAGCCTGCGATGATCACGCTGCGAAAGTATAAAATCAGATATTAAAAAAATAGATCCAGCTATTTGCGTAGAACAAAACGCTTTTCGCAAAACCATAAAATTGAAATTTTACGAGAAGACCGTTCTATGAAAATACCGGGAGCGTATATATTATTTGAATCAAAGCGAAGTTGTGGCGAGAGTTGAATAATTTCGCAGTTTGCACAATCGCGCAAAGAAAGCAGAATTTTTCTGCGCGATTATTAACCGTGAAATTACAACCTTGATGATTGCTGGAAGAAACGGATTATAAGAAAATGGTATGAGTGATTTTTAAAAACGGTTGTCTTAGAATAAAATAAAACTATAATTCTCCAAGACCCGCGTTTTAAGAAATCACTGTTAAGTGTCATGTCGAAGCAAAAGTAACGATGGATAATTTCCAAAAGCTCCAAGTCTCGCAAAGGATAGTTGGAATATCTTTTACGGGATTATTGCCATGAAATTAAAAACCTTGATTAATCGAACTATTTTCACGAGCCGAACATTGATAAAAAGTTAAGATACTTAAAATCTCATCAATTATTAGAATCGGAAATAAATTTGATTAGTCAATAAGATAAAGAAAAAAAACAGTCCATAACTTTACAAAAATACAACATCGTGTTCTAGATTTGTAAAATTAGAACTCTAATGAATCGTAAGAAAATGAATATTCACAAAACTCTGCATTAACAGAATCGATTGAATATTCATCTTGGTCGGATCCTACGAGCAATCATCGCAATGAAATATATATATATATATGTATATATTGAATTCAGCAAGAGCATCGGGATGGACAATACGAAACGAACCGAGTTGCCTTCGATCCGAACCGTCCCACCGCTGCGCTACACCGAGTGTTCAACCATGTATAAAATATATGTATGTGTAAATATTCCTTAACCTAGGGTTTGTCAAGAAAGTAAAGTGCGATATTCACCTTTTAAAAAAAGAGAACCTTAGTTCTCACTCTTCTTAATAGACCCAACCACCTTTGGACAGCAGTGTACATCAGGGGGTCGACGTCTGCCTCAGCGACTCCCCAAGACCGCAAAAGGCGGATCTTGGAAAGCCGATACCCTCGGCGTGCGCCTCCCCCCTTCATTATCTTCATGGACCTCTTCTCCCTCATTGACCCTCATCAGACTGGAATGGAATGGGCTGACAGCAGCAGTAGCACTACGGTATCTCGGCGCTTCAGCGTGGCAAAATCGCGGCGCAAGCGCAGAGCCTCGCCGAAAAAATCTCGGACGAGTCCCGCGGCTCACGGTCATAATCGAGACGCTTCCCTCAAAAAGAAAAAAGAGGGAAGATGCACGCGGTACCACAGCAGCCGTGGGGAGAAAGTTAAGACTAATATACTCAGCGACGCGCGAACAAAAGTCGGCGCACCAGCGACGCGCATGCACAAAAGGCGCAGCAACGTCCAAGTCGCGGCCGAGGAATTTTACATACGGAACGTGAGAGCCGCGAAGTCGAGCCTCCCCAGCGACATATGCAAAGGGGGGACTGCTAAGTCGCGCGCGAATAAGCTAGAGTGAAAGAGGCTCGACTCTTCGCCCCGGTCGAGAAATCGCTCGACCGTGACGGAATGCCCTGAAGTCGGTCTTCTGGCGCTCTGGCATTTGCCCCATGGCCTCTGGTTTGCTAGACACTCGGATGGTAAAGATAGATAAAAAGGAGAGAGAGAGAAAAGAGAGAAAGAGGTAAATGTGTAGTATGGTTCAAAGGTAGTTGGAAATGGTATACATGATGAGAGTGAGCGTATAAATTGGATGGAAGGTGAGAAGACAGATAGATATATGAGATATAGAGATATGACAATTCTTATCCAGACGAGACGACAATAGTAATAGTAAATACAGTACCATTCAAAATTACATTTGTCCCTTTTACCTCCGTATATGTATGCACATATACACATATATTGCACCTAGTATGCAACGTTCATTACCACATAGATATATATATATGTAAATTATATGTATATAAACAATATGATAAAAAAACAATAATATAAATGTCGAAAAGACAAGTTTTGTACATAGGTGTTAGAATAAAGAAAAAAAATATATATATATATGATCCCTACCTAAGATATGTATAGATATTTTGTTATAGAATATATATGTATGTGAAGAGAAAAGAGAGAGCGAGACGCGCGTGCGAATGTGCATGCGCGCAATAGTGACGCGCATGCATATGTCGCGAGGACACGCGTGCTCACTCCCGCATTATACTACTAAAAAAAATTTTTTTTGAAATTTCT
The DNA here is from genome assembly GCA_030522905.1 of Torymus flavipes. Lineage (NCBI taxonomy): Eukaryota > Metazoa > Arthropoda > Insecta > Hymenoptera > Torymidae > Torymus > Torymus flavipes. The sequence goes on along the minus strand of JAPYZO010001010.1, from coordinate 11,670 downwards.
TTTTGGTTTTTTATCGTTTGTTAAAATCTAAATTTCATTTATGTATATGCATTAGAAACAAAAAAGCGAAATATGTACACGTTGTTAGTAAAAAAAAGTAGGTGCGACGCGTCTGCCGGATTCTCTTCAATTTGACTACGTCAACCCCGGCCTCTCGATTGGTCCTTCCATTTGAAGAACCGAGCGAGGTTTTATTACAGTCATAAAAACTAATATCCACATGCACGAGTAAAACGGGCAGGCGCGTCTTTAATGTGAGTTAGAGAGTGTAGATTAAAAAAAAAACACTACCGTAGGAAGCGTGACATGCAAGACGAATTACGCAAAATCGCACAACGGTCAAATTTAGGGTGTTAGAATAATAATATACTGTTTCTTTCATTTTTTTCTGCTCGTCTGTCGCCGTCGCGCTGAGACACGCTCAACGTGTTCTTTGCTTTTACATTCACATTGATTCTCCTCAAGGCCAAAGAAGAGAGAAGGGTTCGGCGACGCGGCGACGCCGCAAAGGCTCTCAGAAAGAGCAGAGAAAGAAGAGACTCGCGCGAGCGAGCGGGGGAGGAGGCGTGAGAGAAAGAACGTAACAGAGAGAGAGAGGGAAGAACGAGCAAGACTCGTTCGCGTGCAAGAGGAAAACAGGAAGCCCGGCAGACCAGTTTCCAGCCGTCTCCCTCTCAACCTCTCCCCTTATTTCTCGGCGAGCCGTTTCCTCTCTCCTTTCGTCCTTCGCCTTGTAGGCCTCGCAGCGCGTCTCGAACCCTTCGTCGTGTTCTCTCCTTACAATTTCATTCAAGAATTATATTATTGCAGCCATCGTTGCTGCGTCTCAATGCGTCGACGGCATTCGTTCATCTCATGGTGATATAGACTCGTCATGAGCTTTTTTTCCCCACGATCGATCATGTGTTGTCATTGATTACCAAATTAATTATTATTTTACATTGCACAAGAAACTATTGCTACCGGACAACGATCGTTGAGAGAAAAAACTCGTGGGATCTGGGGGGGAATTTTTTTAGTCGGCGAGACACGACGAGCGACGCTGTTGTGTGATGGTACAGATAGTCGTCCCTCGCCCTGCCTCACCGCTACTCACAACATTTAATAAAAGAAACTGAATCTCTTTTGTCTACGGGGGGGCCGCAGACAGCGTGGCGCAACACAACCTCTAACCATCGCTCGAAAGCAATTTGTTAATACTTAAACCTAAAATAATAGATAAAACACGCGAGAAAAAATAATGTATATATACTTAATATAATATTTTAAAGAATTTACATAATTAAAACGTATATATTATTCAAGAGAATGACTGAAATTATAATTTTTTTTTCGAACGGTTAGAAAGTCTATTCAAGGTAACAGTGTCTCTGGCGGTGCAAAATAAAACGACCTCCGCCATCAATGCGAGCACACACGAGTGTTCTGCCAAAAAAATAAAAAACGCCCGATTATATTAAAAATCATATGTATGCATATTCGTAAGATTCGATGTGTTTTATACACGAGACCGGGATAAACTTTGACCGCTAATACTTCTCCTCTCCGTGGAACGGATCGAAAAATAAAAAAAGCTAACAACAACCGCGCTGGCATTGATGAGAGAGTTCGCTCCTCTCTCTCCGCAATTACCTTGCTGATCCCACGTTGCGATCGCGCCGGTCGCGACCATCTAACGAGCTATCGGCGCTATCTACAACTATATTAACCTAATCGCCTATATATCTATATCAAACGCAATGTAAATACGATTGTTCATTATTCATATAATTGTACGACGTGCTCCGGTTAGGATGTAAGCCCACCAGCCGGTTTGGACGCGGGGAGATAGTGGCTGGCAGATGTAAACGTTTATGATTTTTCATAAATTTGCAGGCTGTCTTGCGGAAAGATCAAAATTATGTATTGGTGCCGATTTATTATTATCGGTGTATCCTGTGCCGCTAGAGAAAGAATACAAGAATGAGGAATGGTTTAAGAATCCAACTGCTACATTGTCATCTTTAACTATACTTCACTCTCTACTCCTTTCTAACGATACAAAATACACCGCTTTATCATCAACTGAAATCCACGATTCCAACCTTTACATCGCTTGCGCACACCCAGCAAACTACCAAAAAACCACAAACTGTACGTCGTACCCCCGACTTGCCCCACCTCAGAACCAGCCAATCGGCCGACTTCCAATTCTGGAATCTTGAATGTTCAGTCTCATTATCAAAGGGCGTCCCGAAAACCTCCGGCACGACTGGGAGGGCCCCATAATTACTGGGCCCAGCGAGCCGTGTCGAACACAAGCGGTTTTCTCATCGCTCCCTCCGCATCTGGCGGCGGCAGCTGTCGCGCCTTGTGCGCCGCCAGATGCGGTCCGAAAACGGGGGAGCGACGACGCCGAAGAGGAGGGGAAACGAGCAGCGGTAGCTGCTTTGTAACGTAATGTTTCTCGCGCGACGTTGCCAAGTTTCACGCGGCCCTCTCCTCTTCAAACTTTTGGTATTTAGCTTTCAGACTAGAGAAAGTAAAGCACTTGATTTGGTATTTTCCTTAATAATTAAATAGCTACGTGGTAAAAATATAAAATTATGCAATACTAACAGAGCGTTAACTAAACTATCCGATCTATCTGTCTCTCCCCCTACCGCGAGACTTCTGTCGCTATCTCTCGAAAGGTTCGTTGCTCCCGTATGTATGCGCGTGTATATATATCTATATACACATGAGAGAGAGGAGCGCGCGCGAGACGTATCTACTGTTATATATATGTGCTTTATATTACACGCGCTCTCAACGCGTGGATTTGGGTCGCGTGCGCTCACCGTTACGCATATTTTCTCCGTGGAATTTTCGCGAAACAGGGGGGAGGGACGCGAGCGGGCGGGGATATGTATCTCTGAGTGACGCTCAAGGCTATCGGTGGGAACAAACACGACGCGACGCCTCTCTCCCTTTGCGCGAGATCCCGGAGCTTCTCTGCGTGGTGAAAAAGAAACAAAAAATATATGTATGTATGGATATATACTCGGACGGGGGCAGAGAACAGAATGAAACGCGATAAAAAAAAATATATAACGCTGCTAATCTAGTTCTCTCTCTTTGAAGTCGCTGTCTTCGTCTTCATAGCTGCGTGTGTGAATGTGGTGTGGAGAGAGAGGCGAGTATTATAGAGTTATGTACACAAAAGAGAAGAGAAACGATAGAAGAGTATATGGTTTGTATGTGACTGTGTCTGTGCGACAGAGTATGTGTAAGAAATAGTGAAAGAAAAAATTAAAAGGAGGTCGACAGCGCCGAGGGGACGGGGAGAGGAGAGACGGTCCGTCCCGTCGCGCGCTCAGTCGACCCCTTGTATGCGCGGTACGCGTTCGCTTACGCGAGTGAGACTCAAAACTCACGCGCCTTAGAGAGACAACTGAAAAGAACGAAATTCAAAACCGCCGGTGGGAACGGAGGGGGCGAACTTTAATAGACTTTCTTTCTTTCGTGTCGAGTGAGAACGATTTCTTTTTCTTGGTTGAAAAAAAAGTTAACACACAAAAGCTCTCCGCGACAGAGACCGTGCTACGCTTGAAAGAGCTGTACTGGAGTAAAATTATGTATGCGAGGTTGCGTCAAACTGTCCGACGGCATTTTTATCTTGTGGTCGCTTCGGCTACCCTAGGCAATGGACACTTTGCTACTAGTGCATCGACCGGGTTCGGTCATTCAGATACATCGTTTACTAATAATGTAACAAATTATACTAGTATGAATAATACTCTCGAAAATAATCAAAATACATGGTATTCGTCTGGTAACAATCCGGAGTTTACTGAGGAGATTATATCTCAATATTTAAAAAATCATTCTCATAATCTTCAGTATTTTCAACTTTCATATTAAAAAGAACATTAAAATCTATTTTTATATCATTATCTGTGTTCAAATCGATTTTCTCCTCGTCTTTGACTGCGGCTTTAGTCTCAATATTATTATTACCAGCGTCCATTGCCGTGGGGTCGTCGTCGACTCTCTTACTTTTGCGAGTTAGCTTACCTTGTGAGTCACGTTGGGCTTGGGCGGCTTCGTGCGCGGCGAGGAACACTTCGTCTTGCGCTCCAGGCGGTCCGGTTGCAGCACCCACGACGCTCGCGTTACTTCGGTCTCCCGCCGCCATATGCCACGACGTTAGACCTGTTTTTGCGTTTTCGCGAAAGAAAAGATAACATGTTCAACGTTAAAGTTGTTTGATGTGTCGTGAGGGATTTCACATGGTTGTTTTTATTGTTCGTATCAAGTTTATGTCATGGACTGTGTATGTGCGTGTTATGAAAAATGTGGTTTAGTTAGTGTACACATGATATAAAGTTGATATTAACAATGTTTTTATAATAAATCGTTAACTTTTCTTTATTACAAATCAATGTCGAGTTGCTTCTTCGTTAAAATTCTATTTATTCTTCTATTTAACATGGTATTATATACACATACATCTCATCGGAAAGACTTATAAGAACTTATTTCTATAGTCTTATATTTTAACATAAATAATACTGTTGGTTTTAATCAGTCTATAATATTTGGCATAGTTCCACTAAATCTGGCGATAAAAATAAATCTATTTTCGTTATTAATACTTTTCTATCACCTTTTTTTATACTCGTAATCATTAAATATATCAGTATGTTCGCATATTGTTTCGTTTGACAACAAGCAATAAGCAAAACCATATAAAAACAGTATAAAATATAACAAGTTGATGGACAAAAAAGAACTAATGCTCTGAGCCAGCCCAGTAAATTTAGACAAAGTTAATTCGACTGCATTGGTTCTTATTCGCATGCTAACTTTTGCACAGATAGTAACGCGAAATATTTCAATGAAAAACAAATTAATTTTATTTGAAGAGTATATAGTATCTTTGTCGACTGCCGAAAACACTTTAAAAACGTTCCAACAGGAGACATAATACCACTTCGCTCTGCCAACTTATGCTGAATCGGAGCTATCTGCACCTGCATTCCGACTCTATTAGACGTTGGCACGTTAAAATAATCGCGTTACCACAATTCACAAAGAAAAGCAAAACTTCATTGGCATCATCATCGTTGTGGCTATTGTGCGGAACGGCCACCGGCCTCACTGGGCCGGTACACCATACGCCTGCGCCGTACGACGTTCAACTTTTTCAGATAGAACTGCAAGGTCGATCGATTGATGCCGTACATCTCCGATGCGTGGGTCGTGCTCACGCCCTGCTGCAGTATAGCCTCCAGCGAGAGCCTAACCGAGTCTAAGCTATACTTCCTGCCCTGCTTGCTAGCGAGCGAGCGCAGCAACGCGCCCACGTCCGCAGCTGAGGCGGTAGTGGTCGCGTTGTTGCCATCGTTATTAACGCCGACGGCGCTGCTGCGACGATTAATAGCGCGATTGTCGTCGAACGGAGACGACGCTAGGAAATGCGAGGCGCCCCAGACAGCCGCCGCTGTCGACGACGACGATCGCGAGGCGCCTCCAAGTTTCGTACCGCGACCACCACCCACCGACCACCCACCTGCAACGAGGAGACAAAGCCCAAGCTCTAGTGGCGCCCATTTCTTTGACCGTTTCACAGGGGGTGTGGGAGCATTTACTTTGTTTTTCATTAACATTGACTCAGTGAATATATTGATGAACATATTGTTCATGAAATGAATTTACTCTTTCAATGTTAAATGAAAAACTTTATTGAATACATATTTATAATGCAAGAATGCTGTTTGCATGTTATGTTTTGAGATTGTTTTTACTCTAATGCTAAATGTGTAAAAAAAAAAAACATTTTGCAACGTAAAATATGAGTCGATAAACTAAAATTCATAAATAATATTTTGTAATTTATCATAAAATAAAGTCATCATTATATCATAAGAAACTGTGATTTATTTCAAATGATTGATGATGATTTGCATTTTATAACTTCCAAATGATAACTCATTCGCACAAGATGGGGTTTCATCTCATACGAATAAGTATCATTCAAATGATTGTAATTTATAATATATTATTTCCAAGTTTTGTAAGAACTCAATATTTGTTAGTAATTAAAAATATAATTACTACCAATTTTACATTGCAAAATAGTTTTTAAAAAGATCAAGTTTTTCAATGTTGTAAAAGCAATACTAATTTTATCAAAATCTTTTCCTAAATGTATTCCACAAAGTAAATTAAACACGATACCAAGATTACAATGTTTCGATGAAATTTCTTGACAGAGGTTTTACTTTATTCATTAAAATTTAGGAAAAGTTTTTAATAAAATTATCAATTACAAAAAAACACATCAAAACCAAAACTTTTAAAAAACACATTCAGTCATAAAATGAAAACAATGCTTCGATTCAACAGCAAACTGTATTCATTGCCCACTGATTTTCTAAGTTTTTACTAATGGTCAATTAAAATTTTATCAAAAATAGATTGTCTTTTCTAAAAATGAAAAAGCAGCTTCATATAGTTTTTACCTAAAATTGTCATCGAGCATGATTCATTAAAATAAATTATCCTAGAGATAATTTATTTATTGGTAAAAATATTTTAACAGCATTTTTTCATATTAAAAAACGCAATATTTTTTTTTGTTTTTAATTATATTCCATTTAACAACTTAGAAAATCTCAAAACCCCCATTGAATAATACTAAGAAAAAAGGAAAAACGGCAAAAAATCAAAGAAATGAACGCGCGACACAGCAATCGACAGTTGACAATCTAATCAAGCACGTAACAATACCCGATAAGAGCAATCTATTTTCCCGTAATCAGATTATTGATTATATGTTTTAAGAAATTTATCAACGTTCTATTTATAAGAGTTGAACGCTGTGATGCCAATGGTGTTTTTCTGTTACTATAGCATACTTTGCTCTCCGATGAGCGTTTACCTGAGGCTTGCTGTTCTCGACATTGATTTTTATTTTTTATAATAAATTAAAAAAGCGATTTGATAAAAAATTAAATAAATGAAGTAACAGAACAATTGTAACGCATGCTTACCAGGATGTTGGGAAGGATCGTGACTACTAGGGCCCGCTCTACTATTGTCTTGTTCCATTTCGTTGAGGTCGTTCATGTCGTCATCCAGATTCGTGAGGTCTTCCACACTTTCCTGGTCATCCAGGTACTCAGACTTTGGTTGGATCATTTCATCACTTGGTTCTGGCTTTTCGACTGGCAACTGTAGAACAAAGAAAGAATTATAACATTGTTCGAATATAAAAATTTTTTTTTAACATAAGTGTATTTTTGACGGTGAAGATTTTCAATTTTGAAAAAAAATGTCTCGTATCGTTTCCGCTCTACAGAGGCAGAAGCAAAAAATCTCGCAGAAGGATATAATACGAATTTTAATCTGCCGACGAGCGAAAGAGAAAGGTCAAGGAAATCCACCCAACTCCATTAGGCGTCGGCAAAGGAAAATGTTGCAAATGTTTGTCAGTGTATATTTGTAAGTAGACTAATATTTGCCGATCTTTACCTGAAGCATCTCTTCGGCGGGTTTTGTGAGCTGCTGCATTAGCGCTGACCTGCCGATCGAATCCGCAGGATCGGCGTGAGTCTTTTCTTCTGCGACCGGCGCGACTCCGAGCGCTGGCGCGCTGATGTTTACGTCACTCGAATTAGATGCTTCGTGATTTTCCATGGAGTTTGTGTCGTCGTTACCGAGACTTCTCCTTCGCAACCTCTTTCTTTTCCTCGTCGGGCTTTGTGATCCTTCCCTGTAAATATAGAAACAAGCACATTAGTAAAATGGCAAATAGCTTAATTTTTTTTCTTTTTAAACAGTTTATCAGAAAAAAGGCTCGATGCTTACCTGGAGGAGAGACCCCTGAGTTGAGGACTGGCCGAGTCTTCGGGCAGGTCACTGACGTTGACCTGCTGCATACTCGTCCTAGGAACTTTGCTGCTGTTCTTCTCTATGGTCAGACCGGAAGACGCGTGTGGAATGTCGGCCGCGACTGGTGCGACCGTCGAGGACGCCGTTTTCGCGGGCCTCGTATTTTCAGCCTTGCCGGTCGCGGGCTGCTGTGTTTGCGGTCTGTTGTTGTCCGACAGGCCCTTAATTTGCAGGGATTCCGCCGCCTTCAACAGGGCCGTAAGCTGGTCTTGGGAGATATTTACTTCCCCCCTGTACATGTAGTCCATCATGGCCTTCAGTTCTTTGAATTTTACATCCTTGAGTATGAAGACTGGGTGTTTGTCGTAGTGTTCACTCAAGAGGCCCTGTAAAAAAAACGATTTCACGTAAATTTTTTATATCCTTCAAGTATCTATCTTCTGTTTCGTAACGGTTTACAATTTCTCTGTGAGCATTTATCTCTACATTATCTAATCTCATGTCTAGTACATTGCACCTAATCCAAGACAAGCTTGAATACCTGTTCTTGTTAAAAACTTATACATTTAAAAAATTATTCAAATCTTTCCATTTTTTAAGTGCAGAAAAGCCAAGCTTTCTACCCAGCATCAGCACTGAGAGTACACATAACAGTACTCAAAGCAGGAAAAAAAACTCGAGAAGCTTTCTCATCTACACGACCTAAATTTAAGAGTGAGAGAGAGAGAGACTTAAACCCACAAGAAGAGACGAAGAAAACAGCCTCGCTTGAAAACCTTGCGGTAAATCATAAATCAAGATAGAAGATAACCAGCAGCAGCAGCAGCAGAAAAGGGGAGGGGAACAGTCCATCATCGGAAAAGCATTCCCACAAAAACGCCCGCCGCGCCGCATATAACCATATATAAAACATAATCCACGGCGTGGAAACGTTCCAAGTGGCGCGCGCGCGTCCTACAAAAGGTTCAACACCGGTGCGCACCGGAGGAGGAGAAGCAGGGAGAGAGAAGAGCAAGCCAGCGCGCAAGAGGAGAGGAAAAACGAGGCACAGCATAGCTGGCTGGCGTCCGCCTCCCCCACCACTGCGCGCCCCAGTCCAGTAAAATCCCAGGCTGGGGAGAGGAGAGTGAAGCGCTCGCTCTGCCCTGGAAAGAGCGGCCATCTTGCTTTCCCTGGGTATTGATCAGGAGCCGAGCGAGCGAACGAGCCAGCGGGAGAGAAGAGAGGAAGCCAGACACGCCGCCCCCCCACTTCTGCTGGCTCAGGCGCGCCTGTTTTTTCCGTCGCTGGGGCGGAGGCGCTCACGGCGCCATTTTGTGAGGCGAACAAGACTGAGCGTGCGCGCAACACACTCGCCTCAATTTGGTATTGATCTAACCCGAGAGTGAAGAGAGAGGAGAGAGAGAGAGAGAGAGAGCCAAAGAGCCGGACAAAGAAATTAGAACCGGCGGGATTGCTTTTTATTGACGGTGATAAGTGGGGAGAGAATGCGTGCGCGAATTTTGGCAATGAAGCGCGCGGACTAGAAATTTTTTATTTGATTCTGGTGTGCTAAGAGAGGGAACAGTTTTTCAAGTTCTTAAGTTTAGAAAGTCGAGGATGATTGAATTGAGAAACCGAAGCTGATAATAATCGTCATGAAAATTATGAAATGCCGGCTGGAATAGCAATTACGCGAAATAGAAAATTAAATAAAATTGAATTTTTAATGGTATTATATGGGAGCGTAGATGTTATAGAAGCGCGGTTACTGCTTTCTATTATACACCGCGGGAGAGAAGCTGGTTCTCTCTCCCTCGAATGAGAGAAAGAGCGCGAGTGCTACAGGAAAGTATTGATCCGGCTGGGAGAGCCGCCAGCCAACGTTGCCACCGTTGCTGCTTCGAAGTGGCTCAGCCAGACGAAGAATGAATTTTTAGGGTGAATAATTACGTTACAGATACAAATATATGCTCATAGAGAAAATTGTAAATAAGATGCGTTTTGCAAATCAATCGTATGATACTCTGATATTTCACGATATTATACGTCGAAAGAATATGGAAAATTGATTTTTGATACGATTAACTTGCAATTTATGGTAAATATGGTATGTACATGTATATATTAGTGTGAATAGTAAAAAATGCATTCGAACAACTGCATTCGAAGCAGGAAATACCTCACCCGAACTCCATTTGAGCCCTAGTGGAGCATTTACCCGCTCGAAGCTGATGTTTTTTATGCATTCTTCCCATACACACTGTAAACAACAATAAGTAAACAAATAAACGAAACTCACCTCAAAGTACGGACTGCACGCGGAGAGGACGACTTTGTGGGCCTTTAGGTATTTCCCCTCCGCCGCGAGCGTGCAATCGACCAGCGTGCCGGACTCCAGTAATGTGTCGAAATTCTGTATGAGGGTGGACTGGTGGTTGTTCCACCTAAGGCAGAACTGCTGGTCGTCCTCCATCTTCGCTCTATCTGCAAGTCAAGCAGGATCGAAGCGCGTTGTTAGAAAAACTCTGTATAATGTCTCCGGGGCTACCTATGCTGCGGTAATACGCTTCTCATTTCGCTCATCGAACTGTCGAGCCCCGCGAACGCGTCTCTAATCTACTTTCAAGCGTCTGTCTATCACGCAGCGCAGCAGCAGCTCGAAAAGCTCCTACTCGGAGCGCGGAAGCTTCCAAAATGGCCGAGTGACGGTGATGCAAGCGCGTCGTCGCTCTTTCCCTTTGTGCGTGCGTGTATGTGTGTGCCTGCGCGGCTCGCTAACGGTGAGTGGAAAGCCGTCACCGCCACCGCCGCCGCCGGGTGAGTTGGAGTAGGGATGCGGGAGGACGAGAGGTACGCTGCCGCGCATGCGTCGAGCTGCAGCAACGCCGCAAAGTGCGGGCTTGCCAGCTAGGCAGCAGGGCCGGGGAAGCAACGTTGCTGCGTCTGCTTGCCCCGCCGCCGCCCCAGCAGAGTGGAAGAGAGAGAGAGAGAGAACGAAAAGGGTTTTTCGGGACGAAGGAGGAGAGGAAGCGAAGGGGAAGAGATAGGAATATGGCGACCGACCGACGCTGGCACACGGTGGCAAGGTTTCGCGGAAGAATTTCGCGAGACGATGTTGAAACGTGGATGATTAGGAAAATTGCTTATAATAATGGATGATTGACGCGAATTTTGATAAATCGTAAACAGTTTTTGTTGTTCCGGAGCGGAATTAAGAAAATTAATAATCTACTTTAATATATAATGTTACATGTTTATTTAAATAGCAATAAATTAGTCTTAAATGCATGAATAAAATGCATATTAAATAATTATCATTATAGATGATTTAAACTAATACGTTAATGTTTTTATTAAAAAATAAATAAATGATCTAATAAGCTAGTATTATATATTTTAAAAAATTAAAAAAAAAAAGTAATTAAAAAACGTTTTATCATACTAAAATATAATGATAACAAAATACTCCATTTTCAATTACCATAAACAAAACAAAAACTGTTCGATAACCATTATCAAAAGCGAATCGCAAAATTATCTAACTACTATATGCACGTCAACTCTCAAAAAAGAGCCATCTCATCATCATCTATTATAAAAAAAATGGCAATGGAAAAATTGCAAACCCAAGCCGGCGGCGACTCCCCGTAACATTGCGAAAATCAATTAAGCCTTTCTCGCCGCTAGCTTGTGTGTGCGCGCGCGCAGAGTCGAGTACAGCGTGAGCCGGCGATCGATAGCACGATGCTCGAAGGTGGGGCTGCCCGTACGCCGGCAGACGAGACGCAATATGTACGTGTGTGTGCATATATATATATATATATATATATA
>JAPYZO010001009.1:0-35017 GCA_030522905.1 Torymus flavipes | reverse complement strand
AAAAAAATTACATCAAAACCTACGCAGAACCAGCGAGATCCTCAACATCCAACAAAAATATTACCATATAGCTATTTTATATATTACAGCCACTCTTAAAAAAACGATGGCCAGATGTTGTGAAGCATTTAAACAAGTGATGTGATTGGCTAACGAGTAAATATCCGGTTTGTTAAATGTTATTTTGATTTGAATTATTAAGAAAGATTTTTATATAGGTGCGTTTGAATTAATAACCTGATAAAATAGTCACCAAGTTATTGAATTAATTCAAAGTTCGTGTTAGGTAATTTCGTCATTAATTAAATACTGTTTTGATTTATTTTCTAACCTCAAAAATGATGATGCATCATGATCTGTCATTTAGTATAAATACATATATGCTTTCCGAGTAGAAATGTTGATTAAAGAAAAATGCAATCATGAAGTGGAAAGTATTTTGTTGTTGAATATTATATTATATTTGCTAGAATCATAAAAAGAAGGGAAGAAAAGCATATGAGTACTCACCAGTCGTCGCTTAGGCTTGATGAGGGGCCGATTCTGTCCGTTCATCTTGTAGTAAAGTCCGCAGGCGTTGCAGAGGTAGTGTCCGGTACCGTCCCGCCGCCACAGCGGCGTCGACGTCGCGCCGCAGTTGACGCACTCGCGACCCTCTGTGAGTGTGTGTGTGTTCACATCCCCCGAAAGAGAAGAAAAGGGTAGAATGCGTTAGTTCGTTCTCTCTTGTGTATACGTGCACGCGCGTAGTATACTTTTGTCTGGGATAGGGTGCAACACTACACACGTATATATAGAGAGGCGGGAGATAGACGATAAGATTGTATCGCGGGAAGAGAAGTGAGAGATGAAGGTTTTAGCGTTCAAGAGGGGGTTGACGCGGTGGTGTTTGCTTGTTTGAGCCGGGGGATGGCTTGGATCTCTCAGTTCTCTTCCCGTGATTTTCTCCCTTTTTGGGCTTGGAAGTTTCATTTCGAATCGTTGGTATTATTCCATTATGTAGATTGAGAAAAAGTGTGTTGAATTTGCGATGAATTCTAGTCAACTGTTTGACTGAAATCAAACTTCCAAGCTCATAATAATATTTATTATCAAGCACTCACAGTAGCATTATTCTAAACTTAAATTGAGCACTTTCGAAAAAATATATATTAATGTAAACGGAAAAAGGATAATTTTTCGAAAATACTCAATTCTCATTCAACAACTTTGGCGACCATAGCGTCCTGCCATCACCAACCATCACCAGTGACTCATAAATATAATAATAATAAAATTAGCATGCAACAGCGGACAGACCATCAAGCAGTTACCAGAGCAAAAGCAGATTATAATATAATGTAGATTATATAAGTATATAATCAACGCAGTGGCTGAACTCTCGGATACACCTAGTATAACCCCGTGGCCCAAGGGCTGCATTTCGATCCGTAAGGTATATATACGGAGTCGAGAGGGAGAGGAAATGAAGGATTAGTGGTTTGATCTCATCTTGCCCCCAGACACAGACACACAGACAACAAACCGTGCGCTGAATGGACCTCTGCTCTCGTCCCCTTCGCTTCTCGTGTTCGTCGGCTTCCTTGGCTCTCTGCGGCTGTCGTGTGTCCGCGCGAGAGATAGATAAAGCGTTTCATTGAATTATCACAGATAGAAACGCCGGGTCATAAGCGTTCGGCTTTATCGAATTATGTGGCCCTGCGACGCCCTCGAATCTGTTTTTTTCGATTAGATAACCCTACAGTTCCTAAATGTCTGTTCCTATTCTTTCGGTTTTTGCAAAGACCTTTCAAGACACTTTTCTTTTTCTTTCATTTATAGAAATCATCCTCGTAAAACCTCAAAACCAACTCGTCGATTAATTAACCGAAGAATAAAAATAGGAACGAGCGCGTTAACGATAATTCCGTTATTTTTTCCAGCCGACTGCGCGCGCGTCTTTATTTCTCAATGCCGAGACTCCATTTGCAGAGTCGCACACGCGATTTTTACACACACACACACACATACATAACAATCACTTTTGATTTCTCGCGCTCTCAATTTTTCCCGGAAAGTGTGCCTCGCGCGCACTTGTATATATATTTTCCTCTCGCGCTCGCGCGCACTCTCGTGTGTCGCAAGGAAATTTAATTAGCCACAGCGGAGCGAACTTGAAGAGGGGGGCACACTATATGTATGTGTACCCATTGTTGCCGACGTCGCGGCGAGTGCGCGGATTTTCGCGGAAACGAGCTGCTATATACACATAGCGACGTTGTTGCGACAGCTGCAGCTGGTTGTTGTGCGACGGGGAAAAGTCGGCCGCGCGCGATGTTTCGGCGTTGTGAGAGGCGCGTCCGAGTTTCGAAAAACGCGAGCGAGTTGGATTTTGTAGCTTGTTACTAGATATTTTTATTGTTTCTTTTATTCTTTAAAAAGTTAATTAAATTTAGTATGTATAAAGTTTAATTAATGGGTCGCGGTTGTGTAGTTATTTCGGTATTTCCTTGTAGCTCTTGGTAGCAATTATAGTTGATTGAATGAAAGGTAAAATATAATGTATGCTAAAATAAGCTGACCCTGTTTTAGTACAAAAATAACTATATGCATTTTTCTTTTTTATTTTGATTTTAGAACTAGCCTAAATTAGAACGTCAATGTTACATACGCTTTTAAATAAAAGACTTAATATAACAAGCGATTTCGTCATACTTTACCTCTTAGGTCATCTTTGCTTTAATACGCCTATTTTCGCTTTAAAATAGAAATTTTTACTTTGAAAAACATTAGTCACTCGAAGATATTTTCACGCTATTGCACGCGAATATTTTTTAATCGACAGCCGAACGTCCAAACATCATCGATTTTTCGATATTCCAGACACGCGCGCGTGCGACTATGTATCGCTTGAAAAAAAAGCTACGTTATCTCGAGGTATTATCGGACCGGAAGGCTGCAAAAAAAGTGTACACCATGATTCATATGAATGCGCTTGCGGCTGTGCGTCGAAAAAATGGTTTCACCAAAAATCAAAAACAAAACGTAGCCACACCACATTGAAAAACTTATAACGCAAAAAAAAATATATATATAGATATATACTCGTGCTCTCGTGTGTGAGTGTGTCAACTGTGTGTTTCACTTTCACGTCCACATAGGTGCGCGCGACATTATTTCGTGGGTGCGCCACTCCAAAAAAATATATATAGTTCAGTGTGAGGCAAAATACAAAAATCGTGAGTATACGTCCTCTCTCCTTCTCTCGCATTTATGAAAAACAACAGCGTAGCCGCGCGAATAATTTTTTCGTTTTTTTTTAAAATCAGTTTTTTTTTATTTGCTTTTCTTTTTGTCGGGCGAGAAAACGAGAATCGGTCAAACGTGTGGTTCAATAAATATAGAGGTACGTTCATAATAGAGGTGTCGTTGAATAAACAGACGTATATAATAGATTACTGTAAGCGTTGGACGACCGCCACCGAAAGCTCAAGGATAGGATTAAAATAAATAATAAAATTGGTAAGTGAAATAAAGTAAAAGAACCCAAAGCACCAAAAAGATGTGTGAGTCTAACTAAAGTAAAACTAAATTAATATAAATTAGTAACTAAAATAAATTGTGTGGCTGCGGTATATACTAAACGTCTAAAAATCTAGAGTTTGAAATTTGTTTAGGCGACTAATTGTAAAAGAAAGTATAGTTTCACACTTATCAAGTCAAAATTTAAAGTTTATATATAAATCGCTATTAAAAAGTATTTTTATCATAGGAATCTGAAAATGACCATTCGCCATCTAGCGGTTAAAAATTAAAACTGACAAAAAATAGTTATAATAATAATAATTAAGCAACTTCAAACTCTAGGACATAAAGCACGCCGAGCCACTAACGAAAAATCATAAGCGTAAGTGAATATAGGCAGAACCAAAGTTGTTAATAAAAATCATAAACTCAAACATATAACACAACCAAAAAAGTAAAGGATAAAATTATAAAAATAAAACGTGAGGAGAGCGGAATGCTTGGCGGGTGCCGCTTACCGGCGGACGTCCTGGACTTGTTCCTCGGTTTCTGTTGTTGCTGCTGCTGCTGATTCGGCGAGGTCGGCTGATTGTTCTGTCCCACGTGACTACCGCCCAGCAATTTCGAGTCCGCGGCGGAGCCTAAACCAGGTACGACAGCACCGGCCGCCGCCGCCGCAGCTGCTGCCGCTGCGGCAGCCGCGTGGTGATTCGTCGTGGAGGAGAAGAGGGATGCGGGCCCGTTGTGCGCCGCGGGATGGTTGTGGGAATGATGGCTGGGATACTGTAGGTGCTGGGCGTACATGTTGTACGCCGCCTGGGCTGCGGGGTCGTACTGGGAGCCGTGGTAGCCACTGCCCGTATCGCGACACGACGGCGAGTTAGGCGTCTGTTGCTGTTGCTGCTGTTGTTGCTGCTGCTGATTGCTCTGGCTGTAATCTTGCTGATTGCTGGACTGTTGCTGGGATGCAGCGTTTCCGGACGTCTGGTTACCTTCGCGCTGCTTGACTTGACCGCCCTGGGACTGGCCGGTGTGTTGCTGATGCGGAGGCGAGGGGGCGCCCGCGTGCTGGTGCTGGCCCAGCATCACCGATGGCTTCACGTCGCAGGAGCCAGCCGATGAGCCCAGCTCCTGGTGGTGCATAAACGCGCCCATGACGGCGGCATGAGCCACCGCCGCTTGGTACTCGCTGCCACCACCGCTACCGCCTAGACCGCCGAGCGTGTTGTTGTTGCTCTGGCTGGTGTTGTTATTGCTGCTGCTCGTACCGTTGGTCGTGCTCGAGGACGTCGTGATGCTGTCGGGCGTCGCGTCCTTAGGTGGTGTCGGCGGGAAGGGGAACGGATGGCCGGTGCCGCCAACGCCGTGGCTACCGACGCCGCTGCCCGGGGCCATGTTCGAGCCCAGCGGACTCTGGGGCTTTTCCTCGGCGGCGCCGTTCGTCGACGCGGAGGCGCTCGTCGGGAAGCCCCACGGGTGGAGCGACGAGGCGAAGTGCGGACGGCAGACTTGGCTGTTCGGGGCGCTCAGCATGCCACTGCCCGGCATCCTTGCTGCTGTAAAGGAAAAAGCAAAGAATTAGATATATGATTGTAAAGATACTAATACAATGCTATAACAATATTGTTACAATGTTACTTCAGTATAGTTTCAATATTTTATTAGTATTATTACAATGTTACACGTCACGGTTTAATGTTATTCAAAGAAATTCAAACATTCGGCCTCGGCAATCAGCGAATTCGAGTCACTCGTTCATTCTACATTTTCCATGTACGCCTACTACTCCACACAGGAGGTAAGGCCGTTGATTAAGCAATGAGTATTCGGTATATTTCGCTTCCTTAATAATGATATTAGCATACACATGCTTCGCGCTCGCCACATATATACCTTCACCCGCGCACGCGGCTCTCGATCGATACACATCGAGCGTCGAGGCTTTCGTGCGGCGGACGAATTCGTGCCGAGGAATTATTCTACTCGATTTTCCTCGAGGCGCCTGACAGTATAACAACTCGTGCCTCGCGGCGTCGAGTCCAATTTTCTAAATTGCCATAAGGGACATTTCGTGGGCGCGTTTTCACTAGCTTTCTCTATATCGATTTCGCGCGAAAGCGAGAAAATTATGCCGAAAATGAACGCACACATGCGAAAAAGGCATCAGAGTGCGGCTGTCTTTCAGCCGAAATTGATTTTTCGTGCTACCCATGCTGCTTTTTTTCATATTACAGCTATATATAAACACACCTTATATATATATATGTGTCGGAAAATATAAAGGAGTAGTACAGCGAATGGAGAAATAAAGAGCGGCTCGAGGTAGGGGCACACTCCGTAACTCGCGCACGCGAGCGCCATTTCGAAGCGCGCGGGGCGCGAAAATTTACGAGTGAGAGGAGGAGTTCGTTCACTGCTGTCGCTGACGACGACGGCGACGACGACGAAGCGAGAGAAAAAAGGAAGTCGAGCGGTAAAAAATTGCGCTCAGCCTTCGCCAGCAAGAGAGAGAGAGAGAGATAGATATTTATCGGGCTTTCTCGCGTGCGCGTTTCCGCAAAAAAGTTCTCTCGTCCCGAATGAATAAAGATTTATTCGCCGGCGCGATAAAACATTCCCTTTCCCGCGCCCAGCAGCAGCAGCAGCAGCTTTTTCTCGCGGCTCGCGCACGTGTGAAATCGCGTTTTTTTCGGGGGCATATCCTATATATAGATGCGTTTGTTTTCGGTGGCGATTTTAATTGAAAACGCGAATATATATCGTATCGGCCTCTATACGCGCCGCTGAGTAAAGTTGATTCGATGCTATCGGCGAGCGCGAGCGTCGCTTTGCGAAAATATCGAAAATTAGAATCGTGCTCCCGAAGTAAATTGAAAAAGTTACTGCAGTATAGGCGTTCGTAACACCCATCTACAAAATGTAACGTTCCTTAAGGTCCCCCTCGATAATAATAATTAAAAAACATTCGTAGGTACAATACACGCCGACGCGTAACAGACAGCGAGAGACCGGAAAAAAAATCGGAAAAGCGCCAAAAAGGGGCGAGAGAAATAGCCGAGAAGAGTCGTCGCTGCAGCGCTCGCGCATGAATATGTATGAAAAATGCAGATAGTCGCGCGGTTATATCACGCGCGTATATACCGCGATTTCCAGCCTAGATAGCGTATACTACACACACGCGTATATATACGCGGCCGCCCTTTGCGGATGCCCGTATTTTTTATTAGCGCTCTGTGTCCGCCATTTCCGTCGCGTTCTCTCTCTCTCTCTCTCTCCGACGCATTTTTTTCGCCTATCTCGTCAGGTCTTTGTGTTCCGTGCGTGCGTGCGCGTGTTATAGTGAGTGCGTTGTGATGTGGACTATGAAATGAAAAAAAAAGAAAAAAAAGAATCGAGCTTTGTTCGGTATGTATGCGGTGGTTTATGCGATGAATATTGGGTTATCGCGTGTCGTATTTGTAATTGTTGATTAATTTTGAGTGTTTTTCGTTAATTTACAGGCTTACAATGCGATTCAATAACATAATCCTTGCTACCAGAACTCATTAATATACCTCGTTGCGAAAAAACCCGCGTAATTCCCGCGAGGAAAAATCTTCCGAGAGGAAATGACGCTCGTAATGGCGACAAGCTCGGCAGCAGCTGGCGACAATTATCGCTCGCGTAGCTTGCGCCCCGCTCGCGGTAATATGCTAATCGATCGCGCGGGTGCAGCCATGTTTCACCCCGCGCGCTCGCGCTCGAGGTTATGGATTTCGGGTGGTTAAGGTCGTATAAACGAGGCTGGTCGTAAATATTTTCGCGGAGTTGCGCGATTGAATTTTCGGGGATACGCGAGGGAAGATGAATGATTTTATAGAAAGTATGAAAAATTTGAAACGTTTTCCAGTTTATATGCTTCTGAAGATTAAACTATAGAGAAATTTTTGAGATTTCATTTTAATGAGTGTTTGTTACAGTTTAATGATAAACAAACTAAAATTTAATTTATCCAAACACTCAAAGCCTTAAATCTGTACAAACTCAAACTCTCTACACACGAAACAACGCCTGCAATCACTCCGCACCAACCGAACGCACATCCTCCCGCTACTCATCATCATCATTGGCCGGCGGCTGCTCGCGTACACACGCGTGCGCACGACGGTAAGCGACGGCCAGTCTACGCCTTCTTTACGAGGTCGCAGCCCGCGGAATGTCAATGATGTGTAGGTATAATACCTCCACAAGCCGTGTCCAGCATATCAATGATTTTTATACACACGAGCTTACGAACGAAAGAATGAAAGAAAGATTATTATTACTTCATTAAATAACAATTTTCTATAGTTACTCAACGATCCTTCCGCCAAGAGCCATTCGCATTCACCACGACGAATACTATAACAACCCTTCCCCCCTCTACGTTCGTTATTCAGGAAGAAGCCGAGTGTAAGTACTTCTCGCACGGATCTTTGTACGCGATAAGCCCTAGCACACTATGTATACACACTCGCGCCCCATAACGATAATTAGAAGTAGCCCATCGATCGAAAAAGGCGCTGAAGCACCAAAGTAAAAGACGCGCGCGCGCGTTATTCGACGTCAAAGCCCTCACTCCGGGTAATTAGCCTTGGTGTATATATAGGTGCGAGAAATCGGAACGTCGCATCTCCGCGTGAAAGGATTCAAAGGAAGGATTCGACAGATCGCATCGGAGGATCCCCTTTGACACCTACTATCCCTCGGTTCAATTTCGCAAATTGAGAGCAGAGGCGCAGGATCCTGCGTATGTATACCCAAATGTGTCTGCGTTTAATTAGAGTAGGGAATGAAGATGTGCGAGGTGACGATGAGTATATGTGGAGGGTCGCGTCTTCGAGTTTCTTTTTCGAGCGCGAGGCGTTAATAACATACAATTTCGTCGTCACGCGGTACGCGTGTCCGGAATACACTACCGACACGAGGAGGGTGTTTCCTTTTCCCAGGAAGAGACATATCTAAAGGTTCTTTTTTTGGTATAGGAAGTCGTGGAGTTGCAAAAGAATAAACGATGATTTTTTTAGTTGAAATCTCCATATGTATAAGAATGTAAGAAACTACACACATTATCTTAAAATATAACCAAGTATACATATAGCTATAATAAGATAACTTTCGTAACTACCATCTCTCTCTCTCTGTAACTTGAGGCACATCAGCCCTCCTCTCCCACCCCACAATCTTAATACATCTCTCTCCTTCGACTTCGCCCATCAGCGCGAGCGACTTGGCTTCGCGGAAGTCAGGCCATTCCCGATCGGAAACTACTACTACTACTACTACTACCACCCTCCTCCTTCTCGCCCAGGCAGCAGCAGCAGCGACGACGAACCCGATAAGAGCCGGGAGAGCATCTCTCCCCTGCCTCCTCTCTCTCTCTGCGAAGAGTGATAAAGGAAGAGGAGAGAGGCTCGCTGCTTGGCTCCGCCTTCGGAGCTCGCGCGTGCATTTGCAAGATGGCGGCTGAGCGCGCGCGGCAGCGGCCGTATAGAGGGAGAGACGCTCCGCGAGCTACTCGCGAAAAAGAAGGTCAATCGTGTGCGGAGAGAGAGAAGAAGAAGACGGTAAAGAAGAGGGAGAGAGAGAGGGACAAAAGGTCAGGGGAGAGGAAGGGGTCTCTCTCTCTCGTGGTGTATAAGTGGACGGATGGCAGCGGCGCATAAAACAGCAGGCTGCCGGCGACTGTATATATAGGTACCCTCTCTCTCTCTCTCTCCCTCACGGCAATTACGTATGCACCAGAGAAAGAGAGAGAGAGAGCGAGTACAGCTTCGCGGTTGGCTGCGCTTCCTTCCTGTCTGTGTAGCCTGTATGTGCCACCGCGAGCGCTGCAACCACTGCTGCCAACCCACACGTGCGCTCGCGCGCGCGCCTTATCGATTATTTCGAAACGGAACGGCCGTTGTACCGCGCGCGCGTGTGTGTGTGTGCAGAAAAATGCGAGGGGTTTTTTTTTCGAAAAGCGTAGAGAAAGAATGTAGAAGGATAATCCTAGTTTCTAGGCCAGGTGTGTGTGTACGAGGATTTTTCGGATTTCGAGAGATCGAGCGGGACGATTATAGGTTTTTGGGATAAAGCGCACGATGGTCGATGATGGTGGCGGAGGATAAGCAGGAAGTGCATTACGGGGAAAGATGACAGGGAGGAAGTTAGAAAGAGAGGAAGAATTTTTAAGAGAGAGTGCTGGGTTTGCCTTGGAGATGAACAATCGGAGCTGTATATATAGTGTGAGCGTGGAAGTTATTCATTTATGCACTTGCAAGAGGGAACGCGTGTGTGTCTGCGTAAGTTGATATGTATTCCGGGAGGCTTTTTCCCGTCGTGCAGATATTTCCCTGCGCACTTCCCGTTTTATTCGATGGTTCTGCGAAAGGTAAGAAATTTTTTTTTTTTGTTTTTAAAAATATCAATTTTAATAATGTTGTTGGTTAAATTGCATTATTATAATACTGTAATTATTCACTTTACACTGGACCGTAACGCCTATGACGATATATAATAAATAAATAATGTTATGGGCTCAGCTAACACTATTCCAACATGATTTGAACTTAATAATAATAACACTCGCCATTACCCTATGGTAGAACTTAGACCAACCAAAATGGCCTATAAAAATAGGTTCGTCAACAGTTGATCAATCTTTTTGGCCAATGGTTAGTGTTATAGTTCCTCAACAGTTGGTCAACCGTTGAGTCCGTTCCGCTGTGCATTGCAATTAGGTGCAACCTCTACTCTCCCAAAAAACCACGACCGTCCATATACACAAAATTCTGCGACCAGAATTTTAACCACACTACTTGTACCTTCCAGTATTTCTCCAACTCCCATAACCCTTACACCCGAAAAAACAGCATGTCCCGCGGCTATGATACCCTCCTCCTCCCTGCAACAACTCCTCTCTCTCTCTCTCGCACGTCGTCGGCGAGAATCAGGCGTATCAACTTCCCCGCCGTCCGTATATCGAGTTTCTCGCCAGCAACACTCGCCTCATTTTTTTCCCTCCCCGACTCCCGCCGTCGTCATTTTTTATCCTCGCACGCGCGCGCACAGAAGCGAGTTGCAAGAGTTTCTTTGTACACGCGCGGGTGCAGTATGTATATAGTTGCACTTTCTCGCTGTCGGTCATTGCGCTCGCGTATGGTTTTTTTGGTGGATGAATGAATGGTACGCTTTGATAAACTAGGTAGATTTTATTATTGTGTATATATTCAGCAATTACAAGTACTTGAAAACTATTTTTCAAGAGCCAACTTTTCACCTCGACATATACAGCCATATTCCACATTCCTCCCATACAGAAGGGAGGGAGAAAAAAAAATTCTCAAGCGCGCACGCTATATTATTTCCCTTCCTCTCTCCACACCGGAACCAGCGCCTTGCAGAAAACTTCTCTCTAGACTCTCCGCGCACGACACAGAGCGGGCGCAAAGTTTAGACACGTCGCAACACCTCCGCGAATAAATAAGGCAAATTTCGAATTTCAAATGACCGCACGCGCGCGAGCGCGCTCCCCAGAGAGTGAAAGAATAGAGTGAGAGAAGAAGAAAAAAAAGAGGCATCGAACGGAACGGCACGCGAGCGCTCGCACACCATACAAAACTCGCGCGGGAGGGGAACAGCATATATACTACCTGTGCGCGCACCGAAACCCAAGGACTGGCGATGAAATATTCCGGACACAGCCCGAGAAGCGGGGGGATATACGACGCAGCCGATAAACAACAACGAATTTTGACGACGACGACGTAGCGCACACACGTGTGCGCGTATATATATTCTACACGCGCACGCACGCAGTGAAAACTCTCGCGGGGGCGTGAAATTTCGGGATTTACGAGGCGATGCTTTTTTCTCTCTGGTTCCGTGTGCGAGGTGTCTCATCACAATTCTTCTTTTTCGCCCAACCGCGAGCGTGTATGTGTATATAAGTAGGGAGTGGATTTATTGGGTTCCGAGAACCGCTGTATGTGTCTATAAGGTTTGCTTAATTAACGAAGTGTCTGGTTTATGCCCCCATTATGCATATTGATCGGTCGTTTCGAGACCACGAATATATATCATTCACTACACCCCCGTCGCGTGAAAATGTCCCCCTTTTTTATCATTCAATTCATAAAGAACGCGCCGTCTCTGACTGTATGTATAAGTTTCCAAAAATACCCAAAAACGAGAGAGAGAGAGAGAGACTTTGCATTCCTCATTACCTGGGTGCAAATACACGCGGCATTTTCCCCGAGAGCTAACGACATCTGCAGAAAGCTCCCTCGTCGCGGCGACGAATGAAAAGGCTCCTTCTTCTTCTTTTAACATCCAACCCTCCCGGTAAACACAGACAACCCTCCTCCTCCTCGCGGTGCAACAACCTCATCCCCTGAATAATTCACGCACTCGCTTATTCATCCCTCAAAGAACCACACGTGCACAAAAGAGAGCTTCTATGTACTTACTGTGAGCGTAGTGGGCATGGTGAGTGGGTCCCGCGTGGGCGTAGTATCCCCGGTAATCGCCAGGGTTGACCCCGGGGTTATTGCCACCGCCACCGCCTCCGCCGCCGCCAACGGCACTTGGATTAGAGCCGGCGGCCGAGCTGGCGGCTGCGACGTCGAGGCTACTCCTCGGCGGCTCGTACCAGCGCGCCGCGCTCGACTCGCTGCTCATGTCCATCACGTAGTCGAGAATTTTCGTGGCCGGGGGTGGGAGGGCGCGCCAAGAAGACGCACCGCTCTCGCCGGGGCGCGTAAAGGTTACGCCGCACACTCAAGATTGAGGTTTAAGGTAGGTGGTGGTTATGGGGAGGAGAAGGTGTGAGTGGACGATTATGTATGTAAGTGTGTGGTTCTATGTGGTAGGGGTTGGTTCAGGTACGGTGGTGGTTGGAGATGTGAGTGCCGGTGGTGGCACGGTGGTTAGAGTGACGACGGGGTTGATAGCATATCCCTGAAGTTGTGGCCTCTATCCTGGTGCTGGAAAAATAAAAGAGAGATCGAGAGTTAGTTTTTTGTTTCGGTTTGTGATAAATATATATAATGTTATTTATGCAAAGTTTCTTAAGCTCTTGTATTTTCCTATTTCTATGTGGACTGTAAAGAACGAATTATTGAATAATACTTTGATAATCATTTTGTTATAATAGTGAATTATAAAAAAATCGCGAACATCTCTCTAAATCTCCTAATTCGATACTCCCCACGTCTATAACAACGTCTCGTTCCTGTACTTCTTATCCGCATAATCACTCGAACCAACTCAATCGCAAAATTTGTATCTATCTACATCTCAAAAATCAGTTACCTCCATGCACGACTCTTTCAGTCTACCTTCGAAAAAAGCGACATACGTTGCCCACATATATGTACACGTGTAATCGAAGTCTTTACGCCCGTTAACAAGACACTAACGATCTTATGTAAATTCGACGTTATAATTCATCGAAAAGAGAAAGAAAAAGAAGAAAACACAAGCCTGTGCGCCAATTCAACTAAAAGCACGTACGCGTGGGCGTCATAAAAATTGCCTGATGTATAGCGCCGCGGAGTGACGCGTAGGTAAGTATACGTATACAGTTTATTATCGCTCGCTCTCGTGAGTTACGTAACACCACTTCGTCGTCGCTCAATCGTAGAATATTCCTGCGAAAATTTCTTCCCAAAATCTCGCACTTTAGGAACTTTTTTATACACTCGGCCACCGCGTGCACTTTTTTCCGAACCATCTCACGCGCGAAATAATACAAGCCTCTCGAGGCGTATACATGCGAAAGAGTGGATCGGTTACCCAAAGGGCGAGATCAAGTGTCTATATACCTCAGCGCGTATAATACACATACACCTGTGTGTGTGTGTGCAACGAATATTGCGTGTATATCGGGTGAACTAATTTCGGAGAACCTCGGATACCGTAAGATAAGCGCAATATGGCTGCGGACACGCCGCAGATACATATAAGACGTAGTAGAAAAAATCGCCACTCAAGTGGCTGCCGTCCTGTTGCTGACGTGGACGCGGCTATTTATCGGATGCGCACATCACGCGCTATATGTACGATTAGATTTTTCGTGTGCGATTTATATAGATCCAGATGGATCTCCACAAGCTAAAAACTACTTTATCGCGCGAAAATCTACCACCATTTCCTGACGATTTTTCCATCCCGTGATAAGCCTCTCTCTCGCTCTCGCGCGATTATTAATTTCTACGTATCTGTAGGAAATGGAATAATTCGCGTACACACTCACCTTTTCTCAACCCTATAACCGTGCGACGGAAGAATCTTAGATGACCCAACACGATTATGTACTACGAAAAAAAAAGAAAGAGAATCAAGACAAGGTGTCCGATGATGATGCGATCTAGCACTCGCGCTCTCGACTACTAACTCTGGTACACTGAGGCCGGGCCGCGGGGCTCCAAATTATTTATCAAACAAAATCAGCGCCGATCAAGGTCAGACTGACGTAACCCCGCGCCGAAAAGCCATTATCGCAGAGCGTCGCGCGCGAGGTAGAGGGAGACGTTCTCGTATTATACGTGCAAGTATGTATATAAATACGAAATTTTCGCGAACACGTCGTATAGGGGAAAATGAAAAAGCGATTAAACTGCGTGTATTAGTATTGGGGCTGTAAAAGCTGCGCGGTGATTTACGGCCACTTTTTTATGGATCGCGCGGATGAACGCGAAATGTCACTGTATGTGTGTGTGTGTACGTGCGATATGGGGTTTTGAGAGTCCGTTGATGATGATTTTGCGCGTATAATATAGGTTTTTTTTTTAACGGTATGAAGGACGGATATATATTGGGAAAGAGAGACGTAGAGCGACTCGCTCGGCAAATAAAGCACTCGAGAAACAATAGCCGATAAGGCGAGGAGAGCGCCAAATCGATAAGATTACGAGAAAAAAAAAGAAGAAGAAGAGAGACACGGAATGCGGCGCTCGCGCTCGATTGTTAGAGAAAATTAATCGAGGCTCGATATATTTCGCGTAGGTATTATACTCCTCTTGCGACGGCGGAATGTTTTAGGCACTCGTCACACACAGACACTGATTTTCTCTCAAACAAAAGACGAGTCCTCGCGTACCAATAATAATAATTACCACGGCGGCGCCGCTTTTTATCGCCCCGCGCTTGTTATCACACGAAGGAAACCGAAGGTGCTCTCTTATCGCGCCTGGTTTCTCGAAATTCGAACGGGGCAGCGATGATTTCTCGGCAATAAATTCACCGCGGCGATGATCGATCACGCGCGCGGCTTATCATCGCATGTATGGCCGTCGAAAAGGGAGTCGAGGAGAGTGAATCCCTGAAACGCAAAAGTCATCGCGAGATAAGAATCGAGCGGGAGCTGGCTGCTTCTTTTTTTTATTACTCGAGTTATAAGTACGCGGAGCACTGATTTCAGGAAAATTGAAAAGGCACGCGGGAGGAAATTAATGTGGAGTTTTTATTAAAGTTGATGCGTAATTTGTAAAAGTGTTTTGTAATCTGAGGAGATAATGGTTATAATGCAATGTTGGTATTTTTAATGGAGAGTCATCGAAAGTTAATTGTGATCGACTTTTTTTTTAACTGTTAATTGAGATTCTTGAATATCGGAAATTTTTTGTTCTTTTTTTATGTGCTCGTGGACGAATAAGGAGAAAAATATTTTAATAGAGATTATCCGAATGTACGCTTTAGTTTTAACAGTAATATTATTAATCCTAAAAGTCCCTATGAAAATTTTCTCTAAAAAACAAATAATTTATTTTTGTAAAGAAACACGATATGTCCCAGAATTAGACTCACAATACTTATACTATAATTTTACGCGAAAGACTTTAGTCAAATACTTTGATTTCGCCCAAGAAATATTCATCTGCACAAACGCGAAAAAACCACTATCTACACGCCTTCACGAAAACTTTACGAAAAAAGAAATCTCTGCTATTATCAAAAGACAAACTAAACTACCTTTCGCCCTGCGCAAGTCACCGCACGTTCCTCACTCTATATCTTATCGGAATTCGGCGCGATTCGTGAGCGCAAGAAGCGCCGTGTGAAAAGAGATTGCGCGACGTTACAAAGTTCACGTTTCGTGCGAGCTCGACGACGCAATTTTATCACCGCGGAGGGATGTATTCGAAGCGCACATAACATGTCAATTATGTCAATAGCGCGCGAGTGTTTATCGCTGAGAAAAATAGCGCAAATATACACGAGGGGATTTTTACGCGAAAATTGATAATCCCGCGTGTGTACTATACTATTTTATCGGTAGCGATATGATGATGATGCATTGCGTATATTTAACGTGTTCTCTCTATTTCTTCAACAATAGGTGGTTGCATTCCTTTTATTATGATTATTTCGATAAATTATTACGATTAGAATAAGTTATTTTCAAGACAAGACAAAATTCTTTACATTCTTGACACCACAATCTTGATATTGTATCGAAAACTCTATTATTAACTTCATTAACAATCATAAAACTATGTTTGTTCTTTGCTTTCATTGAATTTTGATTAATGAATTATTGCATTGCACTTGGCAAATTATTCACACAGCTACAGTTCCCTGGTAGAAAGTTAACCATATATTTTATAGCTAATGCATTAATGAAATGGAAGCATTTTGAGCAAAAATTATTATACAAAAGTAATATAATTCATCTAAAAGTTTTACTGTCACTTAAAATACCCATTTTATGAAGTGTAAAATACCATAATTTATTTCTGTATTGTTCATACTTGTGAGATAACAAGCAATGTGCATTTTTAACATTTCTACCAGGGTTATTGTAACAATGATTTCTACCTATTTAATAACTTATTACCTATTTTAATTACTATACCTATTCTATTTAATAATCGCTTTTAGAACTACCACTATGCCAAATCCCACTACATAACCCAGCTATCGCTCCTCTAAACCGCGGTTACAACAATACTATTCTACCCATATAACAACACCATCTATATACCCAACATATTTTCGCTCACTATTATACGCATCCCAGCACAACCCGACCCCATAAATTCTCGCCGTTTTCAACGCTCGCGTCCATCAATCGACCTCTCGAAATTTAACGCAACTCTTATTCACTCCACCTACCACGTATACATATAAATTTCCCCCCGCATTCTTCGCCGCGCAACAAAAAAAGCCACGAGCCTCCAGAGTATGCAGCCTTTACCGCCGCCGCTCGAGATTCACGACTTCTCTTGCACTCGGCAATGAAGAAATTAGAGTGCCGTGCAAAATTGGGCCGCGCAATTAATTCGTGCGCTCGCCGGCGCTCGGCGGAACAAAGACGACGCGAAGCTCACGACTCTCTTTATTCGCCTCGCGAAGAAAGTGGCCGTAAGTAAGTACCTACTTATTATTATTTCGACTGTTACTGTACCTAACAAGTGCACGGTGCTACTGTCGATGCGCTAATTAATGTTTCGTTTATTACTTATTATAAAGCAGTGCTTATATACTCAAGAGGTCTATACTACTAGTGGGTATATATACTTTTATATAGGTGTATATTGTACCGAAGCGGCGCGCACAAAAGTGTTTTGACTCCCGGGGACCCACTGCTGCGGGATTGAAAAGGCGTCGACGACGATCGAGGCGATTCTGAAAAGCGTCAGAATTCACGCGCGCGATGCGACGCACAATAGACTCGGTGGCCCGTGACACACGCTATATATGTGTGTGTGTGTATGTGTGGAGAGTGTCCGTTCTTGTTTTGAGGTTAGGTAACGCGATCGCGCTCGCTCGCGTGCCCGAGGCTTAACCTCGAAAAGGCAGAGAAGAAAGATTTCCTCGGATTTTTTTTCTCAATGCGCGCGGGGGTTATTGTGGCCATGGATGAGATTTTTCGCTTTGGGAAATTGAAGTCGCTGAGCGACAATGTGTGTGCGGGGAGCTGTGTGATACGCGGCGGATGATGGGTGCTGCTAGGTATGCCAGTTTTGTTACGGTGAGTATAATGCGATTTATAATTTGAGATTTGTGGGGGTTTGCGTTAGGAGTTTAGATTGAAGTAGTGGGCGATGTTATTGTTATAAATGTGTAGATGAGCGAAATGTTAATGGCAAGAGAAAAAGCTAAGGTAGAGAAATAGTGAGTCCTAACGATGAATCTTGATCGTGTTATTACGTCGATAATAAATTTCGTATTTTCTTGGCACAGCGAAGTCTCGATTGTTTTAGCGTGTTAAAATACTATAGTAATATTTCAGAAACCCTATTACCTATCACAGAAACAAACTTCAACGCCACTTTAACGCAGCAATATTCAATCCGAACCTTCTCAGCTGTTATATTAACTCAACGAAGACTACATCAGTCACGACAAATATCACTAATTCAATAATCCACCAAAACACGAGAAAACCCGTCCCGAAATAAACCTTACCATTAACTACAATATATTATGTAGACGGTGTTCCCCACATAAAGCATATTAACCCATCCTAAACGAGTTATTGCCCTAGCGCCAGTACCCTATTTGCACGATATAATCCTAGCACCGAAAACTAACATCGGTTCAAAATCAAAACTAATATCCGCCCTCCCACTGAGGAAACCTTTGGGTTTTCCTGCCCGCCATTATATACACGTATATAAACTCGGCTCTTTATCCTCGCTCGTAAATGTTTCACTTATGTGCACCGCCGAAATTGCCGCGCGCGCACATCGGCTTGTTAAAGCCCGGCTTGTAATTTCATACCGACAAGGAAGAAGCTCGATATCCGCCGAACATAAGATGCGAGATGTACAAGTACCCGATATTATACCCGTCGCGCCGGATTTCTTTCTTTAACTTTGCCGATTTTTACGACGAATCGCGCATTTACAACGGTTTTTGGACTCTACCGAAGAAGAAGACAGTTAGCTTTCGAGTAATTAGTCGAGTCTCTCTTATCCAACGACCAGTCGATCTTACCCTTCACCCGAATCCCCATAAATATCCCCTTAAACTACCTACTCCTCCCCGAGAATTACAACTCGACCGCACCGCATTACAGCAAACCCGACCGCTTGCGCTGCCCGTCGGAATCCGGCCGGCCGCGCAACCTGCCTATAACCTATCAGTCGCGGCAAACATTACGGCATCTTGCGTAAACGGGCCGAGATATCGATGCCGCGCTTATCGTACCTCCTAAGTATACACACACACACATATGTGTGTTGTGTGTTATATACAGGGGGAATTCCAGAGACCTACACGGAGCGGTTTTGCAGTATGGCCGAGCGATGTTTGCCCGAGCAAAGGAGAAAAATCGTCGCGGTTATCTTTGAGACACGTACGTACGTACATCTATCTATATATGTGCCTATATAGATCGGTTATCTATGTGGGTCGATAGAATACCCAGATTTCCAGCGGATCTATCTATCTATCGGCGTTCCTCGGGACACACACCGCGGCGCGATACACCTGCCGTCGCTTCCTCTCTCTACCGCGCACTTTTGCAATAAGTGTATATAATACCTATCCGTCGCGATCTGAGCACTCCTTACCTTATCTATCTCACTTCGAGGAGAGCTATAACAATACTATTACAGCGTCCGATCGCACGAATTCACAAGCACTGTCTCTTTCCTCTCTCTCGCTTCTCTGTTATACGCACTTTTATTATAATTATTATTGTGTATCCTCACCAAGGGACAATATACTCTTCTTCGCGTTGTGTAGGAGAGTTATTAGGAGCCGTACTCCTCCTCTCGCTCGCTAGCGAGCAGTCTAACGCCTCTGCTGCTGTTTCTACTCATCACCACGGCACTGACAACACTGTATATCATCATCACACACACGGCACATTCTTCTTGTCCTCAAATAGTGCACGTCTCTCTCTCTCTCTCTCTCTTTTCTCTCTGTCCTCAACTCCGGGTTGATGCTTTTTTCTGCTTACTTACACGTATGTATGTGTCCTTCTACTTTTCTATGTAAAGCGCGCACTCGCGCACACGATTATTAATCCACACTGTGTCGTTCTCTGTAGGTAGGTTTGTATCCTTGATACGTGAACGTATGTGCTGTGTATATGTATAATTTTCTCTCTCTCTCGCGCGTTGCTGAGATATAGCCGATGTATATATATAATACACGTACTACACGCAGGCGCGCGAGGACTCGTCGAGGAGAGACAGACAAACGCTGCACGAACGAACGACGCTCGGCCCGCTCTCTCGATGCAACTATCGTGGCACCCGGCGCGGAACTAAAGGCCCCCGCGCGCACGAAAACACCGCCGCCGCCGCCGCCACCGCCGCTGTCTCTTTCCCCTCCTTTAGTTCTCCCCCACTCCCTTTCACGGCACACGCACGTATATGCACACACAGAAAGGTGCTCGGGAGTGGTCGGCGAGGTTCGGCAATGTACGCCGACAACGCCTACACGCCGTGGCGAGGAGCGCAGAACCCGCCGGGACAACCTACCGGCGGGCGTTAACTCCGAGAGCTGCCTCTCTCTCTCTCTCTCTCTTGCTCCCACTCGCATGCGGTAAGTATTGTATGGGCTGCTCCTACTCTCTCTCTTTTTAGTACGCGGCTTCCCCTTCCACTCGGGACACACACATACACGAGCTGAATACACGTGTGTGTGTGCGCGTGTTGAGAGAGAGGGAGATCCTTTCTTTCGTTTTGTTTCGAGTTTGCGGAGCTGATTTTTTGCCCGGAATTACCGGCGAGCGAGCGAGCCAGCGAGCAAAGCGTGCGTGTATGTGTGTGTCTGTTTGACGCTGTTTTTGAAAAAGCGAGAGGTGAAAGGGTTGAAAAGACCGCCGGGGATGTTGGGGTTTAAATTAGCCCGGATTTAATGTACGTCTCGATTGTCGGGTGGTTTGTGTAGTAGGATTTTTGTTTAAATATAGGTGTGACACGTCAAATGGATGCTGGGTTGAATAAATATAATGTATACATTGGTGTGATATGAGAGAATTTTAAACACGAATGGAGGAATTATTTTGTACTATAATCACAGCTTTTATTGTTTAATGGCTGAGATTTAATACCAATTAATGCAAATTTTTTATGCAAGAGTAAATTTCATATTATGTTGCAGAAAAATTTAGTTTTGTTATGAATTTATTGAATTCAATGTACTATACTTAAAAATGCATTTGTACAAACTCGACATAAATAGTTAAGCGTTTTTAATATTATAACCATTACTTTATAATACGTGTATGTTTTTCGTAGATTATATGCGGTAAGTTGTTTTGGCTAGTCAGTCCTTTTGCGAGTAGAAAACGACTAAATCTTATATAGTTACTCCGTTACTCTATTAAAACTTTATTGAATTTATATACTAATTCAATAAAATAATTTATATCATTATTATAAATAGCCTTGAAAAATTAATTTTGATCAAGACAAAACAGCGTTAAATTAAATTCTTTTTCACAGTGGAAGTGTAAAATAGAAAATAAGTAATATAAATTTCTTCAAACATTATCGCAAAACTGCCGTAAAATACCGGAATAATGATAATAATCGTTTAATCGATATATGAACAGCGTCATTCCAGCTAATAATAAAACATTATACAAATTACACACGTGTTAAAAATCCATCGCGAGCAGATATAAAAGATTTTAAATTTGTCTTCATAAATAATAAACGCACAGCTCATCGATCCGTTCATGTATATATAATATATAAGCGTGCAAGTATAAATAAACGTTCGCTTTTATTTTATATTTGCGTAACCGCGAACAATAATAATCTCTTTATATTATATATACATAACACGTAATAATAATCATAATAGAATGATAACAACAACAAAATTGTAATAATAGCGCGGCGATCTTATCGCCCGTTTATTTCACGAGTTTACAATAAAATTCACTTATCGATTTTCAAGGATAATACCGCGCAAATATTAGCGATAATTAATATTATTAATCTACATACATATAAAGAAGTGTATAAACGCGAATAACAATTATACCCGATAAATTGTCAGTGATTATCATCATTGTTAGCGGCAAAACAAAACATACTATACTTGCACACATTCATTTTATAGCACTTATTATACAATTTCTATTACAAGAAATATACATATCATCATGACGTGTCAATATACATATATACATGAATATTCCATCACACAGCAACAGCGCTATATGAAAATCCTCGACATTTATATCGATCATTCCAGCCGCGCGAAATTACCCTCAATCGCGCGGAGACAATCGCCCGCGACGCGAAGATAACGCGCCGCAGCGTTTGTCATTCGACGTATGTATATATAGCGGAAAAAAAAACTGGCACCCATGCAGTGCACACGTCGTAAATCAGTAGTGTACGTATATATATACAATTTACGTAATAAGCACGTTCCGTCGAAAAATCACTTGCGCATATCTCAAGCGCGCGCACGCGCGCGACATAGACACATGCACAATGCGAATTTCTCTAGGCACGGGGGTTTTTTTTTAATGGTACGTTGCATGTGCGCTAAACACCTCCGTGGAATATTTGGCGAGTGTTATATGGGCAGTTGTTTATGCAATATAGGGTGCTTAAAACATTCATTGACGTGCATTGAGATGAATGTGTTGTTATAGTTGAACGTATATAAGATTTCTTATAAAAAATTGAAATGTAATTCAATTAGGAATCCTCATTCATTCGCTGTGCCATAAATAACCATTTTATGATTAAATTTGTAAATAAAACAGTTTTCATAAATAATTATGAACCGATTTTCATCGAAAAATTAAATAACTCGTATAATATGTATAATATATATCATAAATGATAATTCCATTTTGACAAACACCAGGTTTACATCATGTTTAACAGGAGGCATAAATCATTGATTCACGTGTGTACGCGTGTAATTTTATTCGCAGATAAAAAATTTACGAATATAATAAGTATAATAACATGTAAATATATGTTGCACACGTTCTTTTTTATGATATAAATAACGTCGAGAACATTGCACTTTCGATTTCACCCGCTGCATTGAAAATATTGGCAAAGCATTATTTACCCATTTAGCATAACCGCATATAATCAGATAACGTAATTGACCCGAAGCATATTACGATAACATTAAAACAATAATGAATCTTTGAGCAGTATTTACCAACCAATCGATCCCTTCATCAAAGAATTAAGCTCTCTCTCTCGCCCTATTGCTCCAAAAACCTACTACACTCGACTCTCATCCCATCGAAATTATATCAACCACCCCAATCATCCTCTCTCCCAAAAAAATACAATTGCAGCAGCCTCGTCAGTACCACACCTCGATAACACTATACCCAGTACACAACACACGCGTTTCTGACAAAAACCGGAGGCTCGGCGCGTTGACGCGCGGATCGCTTTTCCTCCTTTGCGCGCAGAAGCCACACACTTCCAGATCGAATCAGCCCTATATAAACTCGCGCGACGGCGGCGGCGGCCACGTGCCACCTCCGCGAGATTACGCCCGAGATATATTCCTATTATATCCGCTCTCGCGTATTATAATACGGGATCTTGATAACGGAGAGAGAGCGCTGGCTGGCTACTGGCGGGGCGGCTTATCTAGATGAGATACGCCGATTAAGATACGCCCCTATCTGAAATCCGAGTGCTCGCGCGCGCGGGGCGACAATACGAAGACGAGACGTGTATGTATATGTGGCAGGGACTGCGTTATTTTGGCGTAGGTCGCGCTGTGGTAAGGTTGATCCGCGGTGTTATCTTGCAGGTAGCTGCCGATTATCGTTTTTCGGGGTGCAAGAGGAGGAGGATGATGTGGTCGTGGTGGTGGTTTGCGATGGGGAGTGGGACAAGGGTGCGGATTGTGCGATGGAATTGCGGAGTATATGGGGGAGGACGTTTGTCTTGATTATTTTGGGGTTTTAAATTGTTGGGATGTAGATTTTTGTATCATTACTGCTGTTACAGTGCTGTCTAAAGTGATTGAAGTATATCTTATAAAAAAACTTTAGCGCTCAAATTAATTTTTTTCATTAAAAAATGTGTCTAATTTTTCTTTTTTATTTATTTTTTTTTTTAACTCATTAGGAAGTCATGTGGACATCTTCGACTAATCTATATAGACTCCTATATAATGGATATAGTCGACATGAAGTCATTTAAAATGTAAAGATACAAATACTTGCATTATTCAAGAGATAATTTTAGAAGTAAAAATACCTTTCAAAAATGAAACATATAAATAGTAACCTCTATAGTTCGATATTTGTTTCTCAAATGAACTACTGAAAAATCTAGATTACTTGAGTCAGTAATTTATTAACTCAAAAATTTTTTATTAGTATGCGTCGAAACTCATCATTTCCTTACTTCACCCCCTGGAAATCGCCCATTTTTCTCCCATTTATGAAACGATTTTTTCCCATTTTCTAGCCATTTACTAACGATTTCGATCAACGGCCGTAAAATGGCTAGAAAATGTGGGAAAAATCTTTTCATAAATGGGAGAAAAATGGGCGATTTCCACCAGGGACCTGAATAAGTAATAGTAATCAAATTATTAGATTAAACCTTACATGGGTTCCAAAATTGGATATTAGGAAATTGGTAATTTCAACATTGTTAGAAAAAAGTGTGTATTTTAATGCATGACAGACGTTATTTGAAAGCTAAGAATCATTTCACTTTTGAATTTATATATTGCATACATATATAAGGTAAGTGTTGAATTGTTTTAAATTTTGTCATACGTTTGTTTATGACTTGTGATTTTATACTTCTTTCCTTATATAATAACTAAATGATTTTATCCGCAAAAGAAATTTTTTTTTCTTATTGAAATATTAGCCTCTATTAATTTAAAAACAAATAAATGACGTTTCGTGCTTTGTCACTATTAGATCAATCAGGGCGTGAACAAAAATTCAACAATAACCTTTATCCTTTAATTCAAGATATATAAATGACAATCAAATTTTCATTTCAAAATATATCTTCATCCACATTCTCTTAAAACCGGAAGTAAACAAAAACCCTGCAAGCACGACACATCATTCAATCTTAATTTTAATAATTAAGCCGTTTAATGATTCGTAATATCCCGGGCAATTATAAGCATGCACCAACATGCGCGCGTGGAAATTATACATTCACATCACCCAGCGAATGACGATATTCGCGCGAAAAAATGACACGCAATCTCTCGGCAATCTCGCAACGTGCGAACATAATAATACGATTTCCGAAACACGGCTCCCGCACTTACAATCCCCAATATACATATATTCACATACATACACGTACCTCCGCATTACACCATACGTTTAACGCTAAAAAATATAACTCTAAAATCCGGCACATCAGCATCAGTCATCACAAACGCTTGCGCCGTTTCCCTAAAAAAATTGCCTGTGCGCATGCAGTATGCATACACATACAATCGCAGACAAAGACTCTCTCGTTTCCCTCGCGCGCGCACGCAAACGAGCCTCTCTCTCGCATTACAATAAAGAAGAGAGAGAGAGACGCTCATACATACATATAATAATATAACGCTTATGCGAGGCTCACGCTCGGCTCGTTTCGCGGCGCGTCGAATATTCCTTAATCTCGCGATCCCGTGAAATTTTTGCCCCCGGGGCGCGCGCGTACCTACGTACATACATATACACAGGGGAAAAAGGAGCAGCGCGTATAAACGAACTAACGGCTGGGAAGAATGCGCGAGCGCGCGTGCGTATATACACTCTCAGACAGACACACACACAGTAGTGGTAGGAGGGGGTGGCAGAGAGAGAGAGAGAGGCTACAAGGGAACAATCTGTAGGAGCTTGTCCGCGCGCGTATAGATCAGCCAATCAGATAGGCGGTGGCGCCCCTCCGCCAACCCTCCCCCCGGCCCATTGTCACAAAATGGCGGCTCTAAATCAGCCCGACTCCGCCTATCGCCTCCTCTCTCGCTCTCGCGCTACTGCTGCAGGCACGAGCGCTCTCACAGGAGCGAGCGAGCGCTCTCTGATACCCCCACCACACTGGCGCTCTTGGCGAAAAACTCCGCCTATCGATTCATTTTTAACGCTCTTGTTTCCCCCACCCTCTCTCTTTCTCTTCACTGTATTATACCTACTATGCACAGAGAAGCATTGCGCGCGCGCGCTTTCTCTTCGTCGTCGTCGTTTTTTCGAGCGGAGTGAGGGGGGAGGCATTCAATTATTGACTATACGAGAGCGCGGAGCGGAGAGCGAGCGCTCTCTTTTCATTATTCCGCCTGTTATTGGCCGTTTTCGCGGACAGAGAAGCATGCACTGTGTGTATATAGTATACTGTCTCTTCTTCGTGTATAGGCGCGGAGAGTTAATTATCTTGTCGTAGGACAAGCATTTCATCTTTTTTTTCTTTTGCTCTTCGAGATGGCAAGTGTATATATATAATAAAGATGTTAAATTTCGTCGATGTGAAAATTGAGAGAGGGGCAGACCAGTAGGAAAAATAATGCCCGGACGAGGGAGAGAGAGAGAGTGATTTTCGAGTTTATATACCGCTTGCGCTCGTAAAGTCTCCTTTAAAACGATGAGGCTGTTTTATCTCGCCGCGCGCCGCCGCCGCTCACCCGGGACTCGCTTCGGTTTATTGACAGTAAAAGCGTCCCCGCGCGCGAGCTTTTTACGCTTTTTAGTACGTTATTACAATGAAGTTTTACCTTTACGCCGAAATAAATCTCAGTATAGCGCTGGGGCTTTTGCGTTTATGCCCGGTTAAGAGTTTGTTTTTGGCTCGATGTATCTGTTACATTAAATAATTAGGTTGAAGATGAGTTTAGTGGCTCCTGTTTTAAAGTGTATTTTTATCTGGTTGATGGTATGATAATAATACGTTAATAATCATACGGTGATGTAGCTTGTGTAAATTGGGATGTCAAATAAATTCGTAGTCCTATTCTTACGTAGTTTATTCTTTACATCATATTAAAATCATTTATACAATATATGCGTTTATGATTTGTGATAATCATTCCGTACTCGCCTTAAAAAATTCATTATCGACAAGGGCGGCAAGTAAGGTTCTGACTGGGTATGGTAGGGTTGCACGATATAGCAAGATTCAAGACAATAATCGATACAATATTTCTGTACAGTTTTCGATACAATATCAAGGTTGTGGTGAAAATTTTCTAATGGTGATAATTTTTCGAAATAATCATAATAACTAATTAAGTAAAAATAATTATTTAACTCGCACACAAAGGCGTCTTTGTTAACTCAATAAACTTTTTTTTAGTATTAGTATTTCATTTATTGTAAAAAGGAGTTTACAAATTTAACATTCTTGTAATATTCTTGAAATACATCGTCAGTATATAAAACAGAGTTGTAGATATATAAATGTTAATATATAAAACTTCCGTAGTTGCTGATGACCATCTACTGACAAGATGTGTGCCGTGCTCCTATATCCGCTCGGGCCAACTTATAGGTACGTGAGGCTACAGGGAGGCGGTGCGCTGCCTAGCGGTAGCGCGGGAACTAGGCTCTGACCAGCAGCACATATATGGCTGGAAAAATCAAATTTCAAATTTGGTATTTATTTATACTTGTGTCGAAATTTTATTGTTTTTATAATGATTTGATTGGTGGTAATGGGTTGCTAGGTTACAAAAACAAAAGTGGCGTGATGTTTTAAAAATTATACCCAGGGGGCTAAAGTTATACCCAGGGGGTGCGAGATCCTCGAAAAAATGGAGCTACGGAAACGTGCGATAGTGAATGAATCAATGATTTAAAAAACTCAATCGAAATAGCCGGAGGATACGAGGTCCACGCAAAAATGGGAGTTATATAGACGTGCGACGATAAGCTAGCCGGTTATTTAAAAAATTCTTAAACCCAAATCGCCGGATGACGCGACATGACGACATCCACTTAGAAGGGGAAAAAGCACGCAGACGTACTACTGTAAGCAAGCGATTATTTCAACAATTCATGAACCGAAAGAGCCAGGCGACAGAAGGTCCTCGTAAAGTAAGAGAGTTATATAGACATGCAACAATAAGCGATTCGATAATTTCAAAAAATCTTACTGCTTAACGTCTGTTTAACTTCCTTTTGTGCGTGAGCCTCACATCCACGGGCTATTTGCTCTAATTTCAACGTAATGACGATTACCTTAAAAGTTTATCTATATATACACGTTTTATATGTGCGGCTTAGGTGGATTTAGGGACTTGGGGTTTAGTATTTTCCATTTTATATTGGCGACTCTTAGTACGTGGGGTAGGTGCAGGGTTAATTAGTATTTACGTTTTATGTTCGCGACTCGTAGTAGTAGGTGAGGTAAATTTAGTATAATGTGAAATTTGCCATGCGTATGAAATTGAGTTTTCGTGGATGCGCATATGGAAATCCATACCCACAGATTAGCTGGCTGTAAAATCTCCAGATCCTCCATACCCAATGTGGCGCCTCTGACCATCTATATATGTATGGGCACTATGTAGCCACAGCGCTGTAGCCAAGTATTAGCCATACTATTTATCATATCTGTCCCATACTCAGAGGAAGAATAGAAGACTGACATGGACGTTATCCGTTTCCGACGCAGGGGCCAAATATTTACCCACGTTTTGCCCACATTTTATGAGTATGGCTCATATATTGTCCATACTAGAGGCAATATATTGGCCGCGAAACTTCTGTTTTCCACGGGTAGCAATAATA
Source organism: Torymus flavipes (assembly GCA_030522905.1). NCBI lineage: Eukaryota > Metazoa > Arthropoda > Insecta > Hymenoptera > Torymidae > Torymus > Torymus flavipes. Next base: position 6,849 of record JAPYZO010001009.1, on the reverse strand, counting down.
ATAAATTATTCATCATTTCCATTGAAATAAACTGCTCGAGTAAATAAAAACATCAAGTCATTTGAACTATCAATATATTTGTCGTTACATTATACGTATGCTTTGAAGTCAACTCCACCACATAAATCTTCCATCAAGAAAAAGAGCCATTCGGCACAAGTAAATACACTGCACAGCCTTCTTACCCAACACACTCAGCGCGCATGCAGCCTCTCACAATTCTCTCGAAACAAAAATACCTATCCGCAGACTCCGTTCCGCGTACGTATATAAGTGTACAGGAGCTCGCGCAGCAAATCGTCAGATATAAATTCAAGCGGCTCTTGCGCTGGACGCACTCCAACTCGATCGCACGCGCGCTCTCGAACAGAGGAGATAGCGTGTTTACTTAATACTCCGGAGCGCTAGCTCGCGCACAGCTATACTCTCCGACTTCCGTCTCTCTCTCTCTCTCTCTCTCTCTCTCTCTCTCTCTCTCTCTCTCTCTCTCTCTCTCTCTCTCTCTCTTTCTTTTTGCCCTCGGGAAAGAGAGACAGAGAGAGTACGTAGACTCCGGACTCTAGTCTCTCTCTCCCTCTTGCCATGAACGTGTGCGCGTGCGCGCGCCCGGCCATTCCTTTTCCCTTGACCGGCGATAAGAGAGTCAGCGCGCGCGCTCGCTCGGATAAAGAAAACGACGTCTGGAAAAGTAAGTAGCTCCGTGCGCGCACATAGTAGGTATATGTGTGTGTGAGGTTCGGGAAAAATCGAGGAAGAGAGAGAGAGAGAGGGAGGGAGGGAGAAAGGAACGCAAAATGATTAGGGATCGTCGAAAAAAAGAAGGGAGTAATAAGAGGAGGAGTGTGCAGGAGCAGAAGAGAGAGAGGATAGCTCTGGGTTCCTTCCTCCTCCGTTCTCTCTCTTGGGTTTTCTCGGGGAGATAAGGGAGAGCGCGCGCCGTCTTCTTTTGTTTCCGGCGGACCGAGCCAAAATGCGAGCGCGTGCGGCCGTCCCCGAGAGAGAAAGAGAGAGAGAGAGAGAGAACCGAACTCAAATTTGCCGCGATAATAACTTTCCCTTTATTTTCGCCTCGCTGACTTCTTCGTCGTCGTTTCTCCCGAGAAATGGAAGAGGAAAAAGTTTTGGGATGATGCTGCACGCGCGGGCGCTCTCTCGTTGGTCCTTTTTTTCTTTCTCTCTCTTTCTGGCTGCTGGGGTTTTGGAGTCTGTTTTTTGGCCGCGAAGTTTTGCTTTGAAGATTGAAGATTTAAGAGATTCGTTCTAAAACTCAGCATTTCAGCCGGAGGTTTGAAGTCTTTAGGAGAAGTTTTACGGATATGATGGTAATAATGTAAGTTGAAGTTGAAGAAGAAGGATTTGGTTGGTTAGGGGAGCGATGTTTAATAAAATTTTGAGGAGGGTTATGTAAACCGTTATTACAAATAATAATAAAAATTTAACATTATTATCATGAATTTTTGAATAATCAAGTGTTACTTTATTACGATAATGTATTACAGTGTTCAAGATTATAAAAATACATTTTGTTTTATACCACTATAATGGACTACATTTAAAAAAATAATCTTTAAACATAACATGAGATATTTAGGTGTGTATAGATGCACTCAGACTGCACAATTAGAAAGTTGAACCGTTTTTAATAGGAATTTTGTGGTACACCAAGATCAGCAAATATTCATTCTTCCAATGACATATGTCAAAGTATCAGATAAAGGATTATTTCCACTCCAAAATGTCAACGAATGCCACGCCAACCCAATCCATCCAACCAATTAACCTCAAAAACCAAAAAAAAAAAAAAAAAAAAAAAAAAAAAAACCACAAAACAAAAAAAAACAACAAAATAAAAAAAAAAAAAAAAAAAAAAAAAAAAAAAAAAAAAAAAAAAAAAAAAAAAAAAAAAAAAAAAAAAAAAAAAAAAAATGAATCTCCCTAACACACACACACACGCACAGTCCAAAAAGAAGGAAGAGACACACATCCACAGGGATGATTTATGCTCGTCAGTAAGATTTTTGTGCTACTCTCGCTCGTTGTCGAGTGAGCGATGACGGCACGGGGTCAGCCTGACATGCAGCAGCAGCAGCAGCACCGTAAACGAACGGCCCCCGCACGCGCGCCGCAGATTATGCGATTATAAATCGGGGCCCGCCCGGCTCATTTGCTTGCCACTTTGTCCCAGAGTTAACGAGCGTGTGTCTCCGTGCATTTTAGCTTTTCCATCGTGGTATATAGCTGCTGGAAAGTGTATACACAGTGTATACCTAGAGGTATAAACAGGGGACACTGTTTGGGGGGCTGTACAGTAATTAATAGTAGTTAGGGCCCCGTAGACTAGGGTCGAGCTTTATATAGTGGGGGGTGTAAAGCGGCTGCTAATGAGAAACCGATCCTTTTATGGTAGGCCCGTCAGGTGTCTATACCGTTGTTTGAGGTTAAGTGGTCTAGACACAAGGTATTGTAATAAACCAAAATTGCTTCGTAATATACCTTGAATTTTCCGTAATACCTGAAATTTCTCGTCGATGCTGATTTGGCGAGTTGAATTGCGCAAAGAGCTACAAGCGCACTGCACCTAACGCCGTCGGGACGCTACCGCACTCTCGATGTCCCTGGAAAATCCCCCTCAGATTCACAACGTCTCTCTTCTTAGTTGCATGTGCGCTTTCAACTACGCAGACAGTGTCCCATTAGTCGCTGGCGCCAAGCAAAGTCGTATTCAAACGCGTTGCAGCTCAAGCATTTGCTGCGCGCAAACCTGCGTTACTTCTAATGCCCATATTAGTCTGACGCCTAACGACGACTACACTCTGTGTCCACGTAGTGTGACCTTAGTGGAAGAGTGAGAAAGAGAATTTAAGACGAAGGACCTATTTAAAGAACGATTATGCCACTCGGGGAAATTTCGGGTGATTGAGGCTCCGACGGCACGCGCGTGCGACTACGTAAGAGAGAGAAGCTGATCTGATCATCCGCTCTTATAGAGGTACACAAGAGTTTTCGTAAGTATCGGATGCTAAAATTTTGTTGCAGGTGAATTGTTGTTTTGTTGTGTCAAGTGCTATGTAAGAAGAAAATAATTAAGCTAATCAACAAGCTTTTTCATTTTAAACAAAAATATACATAATGTTTGCTAAATCGTTTATGTAAAAGTATATTTTATACTTATTGTTTAGATGAAATTATTTATTAAAATGTCACAGAAATTTCGAATAAATCCAATGCAATAATTAACAAGAAATGATTTACGGAAAGTGTTTCATAAAATTGTTTTTAAGTTTTACTCGACAGCTCTCTCTCTCCCCCCCTCTCTCTCTCTCTCTCACTCTTTCTTTCTCTTTCTCTCTTTCAGTCTCTATCTCTGCCTCTCACTCACTCTCTCTATCTCTCTGTCTCTGTCACTCTCATTCTCTTTCTCTGCCACTCTCTAACTTACTCTCTTTCTCTCTCTCTCTTTGTCTGTCTCTTACTCTCTTACACTCTCTCTAAGTATGTTTACATAAATCCCTACATTAGCCTGTTTAATCTTCTAAACACTGTTTGGTTCAGAAATCGTATCCCCAAACATCATTGCGCAACCAAAGAGTGTCTGCATTATTGTAAATTCTTGGATAATATAAAGTTCACAAAATATCAATAATCTTTATCAAGTAAACATTATTTCCAAAAAAGCATTAGACATCACCACTGTTTTGTATCACTTCGATGTAATTTTTACTATAAATCCTATTATTTAAACAACTACGAACGTGTAATACTCTGAGTGTAATAAATGATAACAATTTTTATAAAAAAAACTTGGCTCTTCTTACATTTTAATCATTTATTTTTGTTATGTTACGAATTATTGAATTTGAGAGCACTCAAACTGAGTAAATGAAGTGCCCGAGCATTATGACGCAGAAAAAGAAATTGTTAAGGTAGAATCTATGAACGGAGCCCTTGAGCGGAAAAAATATAAGTCACGCGTAACGAGAAAAGTTTTTCTCTCTCACCGCTGCGCGCGTGCGCCTGGGTCTCCTCTTACCGAGTCTCTCTTACCGCGTTGCACACTCACACAGAAAGATCTACCCACGAGAGAGCTAATAAATCCTCCGAGGCGATTAGAATTAATGCGAGATTAATTCCAATGGCCCTGATAAAATCCCTATCTTCTTGTAAGCTTATTTCCCCGGTAGTCGGGCTACTTCGGGATGAAATTTTTCTTTCGCGGAAACGACGCGGAGAAGCGAGTAATTCTCGTGTAGTTAGTTTTAAAGAAACGCTGATGGAGAGTTAATGCAAGGGAATTCTTTTCTTCGGCACAGTCGTTTATTTATCGAGGTTTTGGTAGTTGAAAATAAGTGTAATTTATTACGAAGTATTTTTTTATAAAATTAATCAATATTCGTATTGGGTATAAATAGTGAATGCGGTACATAAAACATTTTTGTAATTTTTTACTTTTCGTGCAAGTATTTTTCTGTATAAGTAAATAATTTCGAAATAAATTGTGTTTTGTTAAACTGAACATATAGGTTTTGTATAAATTTTCTTGATTATAATATATTTTTATTATATTATTATACTCATTATATTATACTTTATCGAGTAATCAATAAAAGATCATGAACAATAAAGTTAATAAATTTTAAATTGATTTTAAGGAAAACATATTATTGTCACATAATTATTTCTATCAAAACTTCTTATACACGAAGATAAATTTCATAAAAAGGCTAACTAATATTTTAGATGATTTTTACAGATAATAGCTTCGATATATTTTAATATCTGGCTACATTTTTAGTAACTTCTACCGTTTCAACTAAAATAAATTTTCTTGAATAAGAGTCTACCGATAAAAAAATAGTATACCTTTTCTCAACCAATCTCCCTCCATTCACTAACACCCCAAACTCTTACAACTTAAGTTTCAAACAGCATTACACACTAAACCTTCATTTCAACCTAATTAAAACCAAAACCCAATGACCCACAAAACGATGCTCACCGCGATTATCACTCTTGCCTTGATGCCACGAAAAAGTCATCGCTCGCTCCCGATCTCCCCGCCCATACATAATTCTTCAGCCACACACACACATACCTACCCACGCACACTTACTCTCTCGTCCTATCGCTAATTAGGCGCGATAAACGAATATATCGCTCTCGCCATATCTCGCGCTCACGAGCAACACGTGGTTATACACTCGCTCGCTCGCTCGCTCGCGCGGGGCCCGATAATCGCCAAGATAATCGGCGCGGAATGGAAGGGTAGCTTTTGAGGCTCCTCGTCAAAAAGACGACACACACGGTCGCGCGCGGTGGCGTGTGTACCAAAAAAACGGCCGCGGCTAAGAGAGTAAAAAAGAAAAAAATGAAAATTCTTGCAGAGTCAGGCAGCCACTTAAGACACCGCGATCTCTTTTTTCGAGGATAGAGAAGCTGCTGAGAGTGTGAGCGAGGTTAGGTGAGATGCCTAGTCCGACGGTTACATTATACACACGCTTTTATCATTCGTACAGCAGCAGCAGCGCTATATAGCGCGGGTGTCAAAGATGATCTTTTTTTTTCTCGATCTGTGTGCTCTCTATTGGTATTCATGTATTCCGAGAGACAGCGACGTGCGTCGGGGATTATTCGGATGGAAATGTACTGTACATCAAGCGACGCTCTTACGTCGGAATGCGGGCGTGCTTTTGTTATTCCGTTCCTAGAGACTGTATTAAACGAACTTTTGAAGTTTCATCTTATATAGCGCACGAAAAGTTTTTGTATATGCCTACTCTGTGTGTTATACAACGGCGAACGGCGACGTAATTAAGAAGGAAAATCTTACCGTAATTACAACGTCTATATATTATATATACGTATATACGGAGCCATCCGAAACGGTAGCTTAATTGGCTCTATCTCGGCGCGAGACGGCGAGGCGCGATTAGGTGAATTACGCGCCTTGGGACGTATCAAAACAGGCGCGCGGAGAGGCGAGAAAAAGGGTTCGCCGGGTGAGAGAAAGAGGACGAAAGTGAAAAGGTCCCTACTCTCGCTCTCGAAAAACGGAGAGTCACATTTGGGGCTCTACCCTTTGATTAAGTTAATGCACCGCGCGCGCGCGCGCGTTTCATGTCGGATTTCTTCTAAATCGTATAGTATAGGTCTGTTCGTAGCGCTGGTCGTGCGGGAGATCTGGTGCTTCTGTGTTCTGGTGTAGAATTGTAAAATATATATGATAAGAAATTTCTTCGCTTGCTTTTGAATGCTAAAAAGTTGCAATTCCAGGCCTTGATGTGGGATGGTAATTGAGTTATAAGAGGTTCTTATTTGGCAGTTGAATAACTGAATTATCTTCTTTTTCACTTAATGCCTGTTTCTGGCCAAGTATTACTTTCTAGAATTTACGCTATAACTTATTTACGCTACAATATATTTGTCGAATGATAAAGAAGTATTAAAGTTATGCACTAAAAAGGTAGTTTGAAAAACCGTTCATCATTTTTACGCTTGCGGTTACGACTTATAAAATGCCGAAAATGTATACTAAATAATAAAGTATGATGCTATAGATTAATGGAAGTATTATTACTAACGTGTATCGTAACTTAAAATAAATTACTTTGATTTTTACGATGATTTACTTTGCAATTATGCATGAAAAGAAATTTGTGCGTCAACTTTACTTTTTTTTGTAAGAAAACTTATTATTTTCCACACTTGTTATTTGCGATTTTTATTTTTTTAACAGTAATTTTCGTGATTTTTATGGTAAATTTTACTATTTAAATAATAATTTTTGTAAGTAAGAAACCGCATTGAATAATAATTTTCATGACTGCCAAAACGAAACATCATACAGTATCG
>JAPYZO010001008.1:0-24605 GCA_030522905.1 Torymus flavipes | reverse complement strand
TTTACTGGATGATAGAACGTTCAAAACCACAGAGCAATGTTCTCTTGATTTTTTGTGATTTTTCGTATTTTATTTTTAATAAGCTTTAAACTGTGTCAAGTGCTCGACCGGTAATGGTAGGACTATGCCACCCCGTTAATAACAAAAACATAAAAATTGTAAAATAAAAAAATGAGTTTTGCATGTCTAAAGATTACGCGAGCGCTTCAAAATTCCTTGTAGAGGTAGATTATGGATAGCTATCGGCCAAGTTCTTTGGTCAAAATTATTGATTCATAAATTTCAGATGTTTGAGGTTAAAATTTTTTTAGCCTTTTCTCTAATCGTAATTTCTGGAGAACTGTTCTGTGTATCTGAATCGGATAAGTGGAATTCGAAAGAGAATTAATTATAGAATTAATTAAAGAAACAGCAAATTAAGGTTAGGGAATTAGCCACGGGCCAATTGTGGTTTTTTTTGTTCCAATGGGCCAAAAAAAGTCACTTTAGAAGCTCTTTTTAGGCCGAAAAACGACGAAAATCGTGCATGTGTTACAAAAAATAGTTTAATGCCTGATTTCGGACATATTTTACATCCTTTTACACTTTTTTTATACTTTTTTACATAATAAAATTTTAGGTTTTTGCTGTATTGGAATGAAAATGTAAGAAAATGTAAACAATATTTTTAAAAATGTAAAAATCTGTAAGAATCCGCAAAAATTAACATTTTTCTAGGCTTATTATCCCTTTTTGCATTTTTTAAATATACTTCTTTTACGTTTTCCTCTACTTTCTTACATTTAATAAAACTTTTAACTTTTAATTTCTTTTTACTTTTTCTGATTTTTAATTTTTGGAAATTTTATTGGAATAAAAATGTAAGATAATGTAAAAAATCATATTAAAATGTAAAAAAAATATACGAAACTGTTCATATTAAAATGTAAAAAAAATATACGAAACTGTAAAAGAATACACTGAGAGAAGAATATTTGTATAGTGAATATATTTATCTATTTGATTGAAACTGGCAACTGCAATATTGTAATTGTTACAATATCCTATATTTGAATAGGGAAGATTTTGATGGTAAATCCGAATATAGTATAACTAGTACAATATCAATGTTTACCAGTAAGATATTCTAATTTAACTGTTACAATGCGTATATTTGAACATATCTAAACATACGCACGTTAATAATTACAATGCCATGTTAACACTATATTAATAATTACAATGCCATGTTAACACTATAACCAAATCCTTTTCTCAGTGTATAAAAAACGGCAAGAATGTGTTAAAAAGCTTCAAAAAACTGTAAAAAAAACTGGAATAAAATGTTAATAAATGTGAAGAAAAGTAAAACCCGTTAAAGAATTTTTGAATTTTGAGTCTCAAAGAAAGAGTAACAAAATATAAAAAAATGTAAGATATTAATGTAAAAAAATGTGAAATAGTATATTTCGATACGGGTGCGGAAGGTGATTATTTAGCTCATGTGACGTTTTTCAGACGAGCGAAGCGAGTGACAAATATTTCATAGGTATTTCTGATTACTTCTAAGATCTAATTTGGAAAAATCTAATGATCTACCTATTGGGGTATTATTAAATAATTCAGGTTAATACTATCACTATGCTCAATAAGATGTCTTAGTGGACGTTCATTAGCGTGAAAGTGACAGATAAGCCCCTGCAGTGGTTTTTTGTCCAAAAGTAACTCTAAGCAAATAGCGACAGTCGATTGAAGCGACATAATTTTTTAATGAAATAGAGCATTTTTGAGATTCAATTGCCCATATCTCAAGAAAAAGGAACCATTTGATGGAATTGTAATCACTAGGCTTCGTTTTTAGATACCAGAAATCAACTTTCAAATCCCTGTTGAAATCAATGTCCTGGACGGTACCGTTCTCTTCTTGCGAGCATATCTAATATCAACATTTTTTAAATTATAGAGAATTTTATTCTGCTGCAATTGCATTAGTAATATCTGAGTATTATTAGCTTTAAAGTATAAAGATAGTAAATCGAATTGAAAAAGAAATATTTTTTCGAAATAAAATATTATAAACAAAAACAACAACAATATAAGTCCTATCTAATCAAATTTGGTCCAATGAATACAGTCCGTATACACAGACGCACACGCGCACACGCACGCCCACTCACCTTATTTCTCTATGAAAATAGGGTATTCCTGTTCTAAATATCGTATATGTGCAATTCTCGTGAAAGTGGCGGCAAAACCCGAAATCACGATTTGAAAAATTTTTTTCGAGCACACCTTCTTCGGTTTGTGGTTTTTCTTGTTTGTTATAGTATCTAAAATGCAAATCCGTAGTTGTACAGCGTCCAAGTACGTCCAGCGTCCATGATTTAAATCATACTTGAATATCAAATGTACGTGATTTAAATTAATAATTTTATAGGTTTACACAACAATAAGTTTTATTATAAATATAAGTGCAATATATATTGTAATGTACACATCCTAATTTATACATGTATAAGTATACTTGTGTAAACGCCAATAAGTAGGTATATAAAAGAACTAGCCAAGGCCAAGCAGGGCACTGCCCTACCCTTTGATCTACTGATGGTATCTTTGTAATATTTGCCTATATATAGTAAGTTATAAGATTAAAGGTATGAATTTATAGCACTCTTCGCATAGTGGCGCTGCCCACGCTAAAATTACGTCCCCAACAGAGTCTCGTAACTATATAAGTATTCGTTGCTACTGGCTTGTAGGCATGGCGCCGGGCGCGTATCAGCTGATCGACTCAACAATGTAAACGCGGAGACTGATTTGTTTTGTAAATAAATATAATTTAAAATAAATTTCAATATGGAAGACGGAGGAAACATTTGGGAGGAACTTTCTAATATTCCTGCTGATCCTCCTGAAATGCGAGACAAATGTGCTCAGTGCAGGTAAGCGAAAGTGTATTTAATAAAAATTGACTATACGTATTAATGAATAAAAAATACTTTTTACATACTTGTTGCTCGGTATTTAATAGAAGACCAGCGGCAGTCTGTTGGTGTCCTGGTTTACCGAAAACGCCATTGTGCCCGTCCTCTAAAATCGTAATTCTTCAACATCCTGCAGAAGTAAAAAGATGTTTGAGAACAGCTCCAATGCTTACTTTAGCTCTTGAATTTGGCAAATGTCTTACATTCAGGTAAAAATAATTAATTATTTATAAGTATATAATTGTACTTTTTCAACAATATAATATATTTTTAGGGGTAAAAGATTTCCTTCATCAAAACACGATGGACTATCTGAAATTTTAAATGACCCAAATACTGTTTTACTATACCCATCACCTGATGCAGTGCCATTAAATGAATTGAATACTGTAGGATTTAATAGTCAAAAACCTTACAATTTAGTTCTGCTGGATGGAACTTGGCCTCAAGCTAAGGTATTTTTAAGAATTATTAATTATTTTGAAAATTAAAAATTGAAACCATTTGTGCATATTCTATTCTAATTTCCAGGCAATTTATACTGCAAGCCCAGCTTTAAGTAAACTCAGATCTTGCAAGCTTGTTAATGTACCAACTAGTGAATATGTTATAAGGACACAGCCAACTGAGGGTTGCCTTTCAACACTTGAAAGCGGTGCTCTTGCACTTTCGATACTTGAAGGAAAACCTTGGTTAAGAGATGAAATGCTTGGTCCACTTCATTACCTTTGCAAGTAAGATTTTGCAGTTTGTTATATTATCAACTTTGATTTTTCTTAAAATTAACATAATTGAATTTTTAGATTTCAATTAGAAAATGGTGCTGTAACCCATCAAAGTAAAGAATTTTTAATTAAACAAAAAAGCTATCCAAAATTAATTGGAAGAAGGCTTGCTAAGCAATTAAGAATGTTACCTGACAATTCTTTATAAAAATTAAATGATGAAAAAATATAGTATTGTAAATATTAAGAGATTTTATTTTCTAAAATATCTAAAAAAAAATATTTTAAACTGAAATTATAATAAATGTAATTATAAGATATTATTGGACATATTTTCTGATCAGTTGAAAATGTAAAACTTTAATATATTACCAATTTTCATTTGACTTTTGAATATTTACTATATATATAAATAAAAATTTTATATAAGTACAAAACTCGTAAAATTTAACTTTCGGATTCAATAATTTCTAATTATTTAATTCATTATATATTAAATAATGAGACTATGGAAACATTTCTGCATTTGAAAGCACTAATCATAAAAATACATATTTGAATATACAACAAATGGTATATTATTACTTATTTTATTTTTTAATAAAAGTATTGTTTTTATCAGAAAATAAGTCCACGTTAATATTATATTATTACTACCAGCATTTGTATGATACAGAAATAAAAATTTTGTATATAAAAAAAACATTCATTTTATATAACTATTTTATATACATAGATTATCATTTTTTTATTAATTCAAAATAAAATTGCATATCTCCTTCTTTTGGATCAAATTTAAAAGAGGATAAAAATACATTCTTGTTTGTAACTTCTGTAATATCCTTCAGTAAATGAACACCTTGTCTTGTATATGGATCCCATGATATCCTTGCCCCAGGAATAATTTCTTCTGTTGGTCCAGATGAAATAATTATATCATCATCCAAGTGCCAATCTACCCAAATTGCAACTCCATTACACAATCCTGACCTAAAATAAAACCATAAAATTAAATTTTTAAATTATGACAACTAATTCAAATGGAAATATGCTACATACATGACAATAGGAATTTTTTCTGATGAATTAATTCGTGGTTCTTTATTTACATCATTACTAAAGTCAAAATTTGCTATTACAAAAGGTTTACTAAGAGCTTTTCCAGGATATTCCCATAGAGGCTGAGCTTCTACTGGACTGTCTGTCTTAACACTCGAAGACTGAAAATATAATCAAATTAATTTTATCAGAAAATGCTTGATATTATTTTATTATATACTTTCTAGTAATACCTGTACCAAATCATCAAATATAGTTAAATCAAAGCCCTCGCAAATGCCTAAAGGAGATCTAATTTTATGAAGATCTTTAAACTCCATAACGACACCTCTGATTACTGCTTTTTGAGGTACCCGTTGAATACTTTTTGTATATTTAGAAGCAAGGTACCAGAAATGTAAGTTATCCCAGGGAAGAATTGATGTCACATAATAAGGCTCACCAAAAATAAGATTGATTTCATTAGTTGCTGGTAATTTATCAGTTGAATCAATAATTATAACATTATTGAGATTGTTTTTTAAAAGAAACATTTCAATTGTTTTTCGAGACAAAGAATTTGTTTCTAACAAATACAGTTTCTTGACTCCCATTTTTGCAATTGAAAGACCAAGAAGAGATCCATCTGTGAGACAAAGGCATACAGAATCTGGAGTTATTTTTTTTTTTAGTGAATCTAAATATTTATAATTTCTATTTTCATCACTCCATTGACCAATACGCGTTCTAGAAAATGCTATATGTACACAACATTCACATACTGGTCTTTTAATTTCTTCAACTTCATTTCTAAAAAAATATAAATTAACATATTATTTTTTCATAAGAAAATTTTATAAATATCAAGTGAAAATTTTACTTTTCAGAATTAGTTAAAGAAAACCAAAACGAATATTCATCATGTGATCCAGATAGCAAAAATTTATTCTCTGGAAGCAAGTGACAATCATTTGGAAGATAATAAATAGCTTGCATCCAATGATCCCTCCAAGGAATTTGGTCTGCTAGTTCCTTAAAAGTCTCGCCATTTTTAATATTACACTGTACATCTGGATGTGCCCAGACTGGCGCACAACTTAATTTTATCTATAAAAAAATGTAATTGTATTATGCAAAACTGATTATAAATATATTTGAATTTCCCAATAGATTATTAATGTTCTTTAAACACCTGGTCATCCATATCCATATCTAAATCCCACCACATAAAAACAGCATGAGCTGTCCCTTTGACAATAGGCTGTAAAGATAGTACTTTATTTTCATTAAAAATTAATTTGTTTTTTCCAGTCCAGTCAAACCTATTATAAAAAAAATTGAATATAATAGTAATAAAGTAAATCTAGTAATCTATTATATTACAAATTTCACATAATAATTTTTCTTACTTAAAAATCGGTATAGGATGTGTGAGCGGAGTAAATGAACCTTCTGGTAACTGTGATAATTGTATGTCATGTACTGCAGATGCTCCAGAACAACTTTGTGTAACTTCTGGAGCTTCAATTAAAGTCTTTTTACTATTTACATATCTTATTGGACTAACTCTATTCCACCTTTTCACTAAAGAACTTTCTACTACTTGAGCCCATATAGTTCCACTACTTGGCACTACAATGCTGTTTTTCTATTAAAAAAAATTAAATTTATAATATTTAAATAAAATAATTAAATTAATTATTTTCATGTTTAGAAATATCTTTAGGTAAAAATATTTTACCTCTAGAAGAAAATCTTGAGCATGTTGAAAAGTTGACAATGCTCCTTCTCCTATAAGCTCTGTGTCAAACACTTCAGTAACTAAAATATTTGCTCGTTTTAATAAATCTCCACCTTCTCCAATAGTTAACTTGGTTGACCTTTTATAAATTAATTTAATTTTATCAGCAAATCCATTTTTTTCTATTATTTTTTTTGCACATTCAGCCATTGGTTTAAATGTCTAATAACATTGAACAATATGTAATTATGCACTTTATTTTATATAAATAAGAAAATAAAAATTTACTAACTTCACAAGCAACAACACTATCAGCACCGCAATGTGCAGCCATCATTGATAATAAACCAGTGCCAGTTCCAATGTCTAATACATTAGCTTCTTCCCCAGCTTTATGCTTCTTGTCGATAGCAGCTTCAAGTGCTAAATAATACATTTGATTCTAAAAGATATTTCTTTATATTAGGAATTGAACTGAAACATAATATATATTTTAAGAATATTTACTCGTTCATGATCATGTAACATATCAGCAAATGCAGATCTGGCAATTTCTTGATAATAGTCATAATCAGGATCCTTTTCTTCCCATGCAGTTGTCCCAGTTATAGGATTAATACTTTGAGTAAAAATACTCATCTTGCGTATATTGAAATAACGAAATCTCAGTGTAAACATACACTACAATAGAAAAAAAAAATAAAAGTAACGAAATATATACAAAATTATTTAATTTTGTTATTAAAATTATGTTTCGCTATTCTAATATCAAAATTGAAAACAACTTACACAAATTCTTGAGGTTATCTAAAACTTTTTGACTTGAATAATTTTGAAAAGTAAAATTACTTGTATCTTAATGAATAAAATTTTAAACTATTATTATTCATATCAGACAATAAGGATTAATTTAAATAAGTAACTATTCATTTAATCCATAATGAATATATACAAAGCACGTGCCACCGGCTTGTTTTGAAATACATACGTTATAAATGCCGACAATGCCGACTGTGGTCACCACATGAGCAATAGCAATGTGTATGCGCTTAGCGCCATTAGATTACTTAAGTATATAGGTAAGGGATCCCGTGTTAACGATAACGCTGAAACTTTGAAGTGAAATATTTCTATTTTGAATATCGCTATGATGGATGTGCGGGGCTTTGAAGCATGTACTAAGGACACAAAATCAAAAGTTCTCTGCAATTTTCAGGAAAATCACAAGAAAATCATTTTCTTGGAGAACAACTTGACAAAATGATAGATAATTCACATTACGGAACAAGTAAATTGGGATAATCGAGTTACTACGAATTACTGCTGTTCGGCCGGTACGGTAGATAATAGATGTCGGCATTCCTATTCCACAGCTTGTAAATGGTTTTAAAAAAAAGGAAAATAAATAAAGAGTAATAAAAAATTTTTATTTGCTTAAAAAAATAGATCACAAATTAAGATTTTTTAACAAATATTTATAACTATTCATTAGAAAGCATATGATAATAATATTCTTGTAAATGAATCTGATCAGTTTGATGTCTTAAACTGATAAAAAAGTTTTCTAAATCATTATCTACAGTACTTCTTGAAGCAAAGTGTCCATAACACATGTGTGCTTCATTATTGGCTTGATTTAATTGATCATAGTAATCATTATTATTCTGTGTCTCTTGACATGAATGATAACTTTCCTTTAATTGTTCATTACCACTGTTATGTGTCGTGTAATTTATATTTTCAGAACTGGATGTATTTACATCTGTTTCACTGTCATTACTATCACTTAAATTATTGAAACTTTTCTTAGATTTATCAGTTGATTTATTCAACACAAGTTCTTCATCTAGTGATTTAATTTCATGAAAATCATTTTGTACATTATTATAAGAAACATTGTTTGTTACTAATGGTATGAATCTAGTTATGTTCTTCTGGTTCTCTTGAGGTTTGGTTAGTTTGAATGTTTCAGATGAATGCTTTACAAAACCCAAGGATTCTTCAGAACTAGAATTTGTATCACTATCAATTGACAGTTCATCATCATCACTAGAACAATCATTTGTTATAAATGACAATAATTCATCGACATTTAATTCCCGAGTATCTTCAATTCTTTTTCTCAACTTTTCTTTTGTTTGACTATTCATAGAACTTAATGTAACTTTTACCTTTTGCCAGATTTTATAAGCATTAGAATTTAATCTTAACGATTTAATAGCACATTTATATTCACTAATTTCGTTTTCTGTAAGCATAAGATTTGGTAGCGATTTACAAAGATTCATAGGATAAGGAAAATAAGAATTGAACTCTATTGCATTGGACAAACGGTGAGAACTTTTAAAATTTTCAATTTCTTGATACATCTTAAGAAGATTTATATTTTGATTGTTTTCAGAATATAAATAAGTGTCCTTTATTTCAGCTTCACTTCGAATTTCTGGGTAAATACACATAATAGCCTTTTTCTGTATAATATAGAACATTTGTAATGCAGCAAAAAAGTTGTTTGTACAGCATTTATCTACAGATTTTGTCAATACCAGTTCTAATAAATTTATTTCGTGAGTAAGTTTATTTTTCCACCAAGTTGCTTGATGCAAAATATATTCTTCTGGATTATTTGCATTAAGCAAACCTTCATGTAAATATGCATTTATTTTTCTAAGATTTTTAAATTCTTCTGTTTGAAATAAATCAATACCAAAGTGAGCAGTACTCTCTTCTATCAGTTTTTCAATATCTATCTCATGTTTGTGTTGATATATTACTTTCTCATCAGTTTTTAGTGATAGAAGACTATTATCAACTAAATTAGGCTTCATAAATTTTACTTTGAAGAATTCTGAAATATTATTTATATCTATTTTTGACAAAATAGTTTGTGGTATCTTATCTACATTCAATGTAAAATGTGTATTTTCATTTAACTTTTCTAAATCTGAGAAGTCATTGGATATTTTAATTTTGAAATTATGCAAATTGGTGGTTTTTTCTACCACTTCCAATGAAAAACTATCATTCGCTGCATCTTTTTTGCATTTTTGAGAATTATTAACTTTATTTAAAGCTATATTTCTAATATTATTTGTTACTTTGCTTACATATTTTTCAGACTTTATTTTTCTTCTGTTTGCTTTTTGAAGCAATTTATGATTCTCTGCATTTTTATTGTTATTTTCAATTGGTTCATCCATAACCACTCCATTCACTGAGGTTATAATACTTTTTTCAAATTCAGTATTACTTTCAAGTATGTTTTGAGTCGCTTGTATTCTTTCAAATAAACTATCATCAATGTTCCAAAGATTTTCAGGATAATTTCCAACCAGCTTCATAATAGAAAAATTTTCGCCACCAACTGATAATAACAAATCTTGGAATAGGCTTAATTCATTCTCAGAAACAATATTAATAGATATTCCACGAGAACCATATCGACCTGCCCTTCCAATCCTATGAAGATATGTTGCACTGTCACCAGGGATATCCAAATTTATTACTAAATTAACATTTTCAGCATCTATTCCTCTTGCTGTTAAGTCAGTTGTAAGCATTATTCGACATTTAAAATTTTTCAGTTTTTTTATTGCATCAATTCTTGTATCCATATTTTGATTACCAACAATAAAAATTGCAGGGAATCCCATGGCTGTTATTTTATTGCAGATAGATTGAGCTCTAAAATATTATAAATGTTAATCATGTTACTCATTATATTGTTATCATTTTTTGTTAATTACCTAGTTTGATAATTTGTAAATACAAGGCATTGTTTGAAGGGAACCTTTTTAAAAATTTTTATTAATTCTTCCACTTTAATTTGAACCTGAAAATAAAAAAGTGTAATTAAAGATACTTTATTTTTCCAATGAAAAATTGATATCACTCAAAGTTTACTTGTCTCATTGCATTGGGGTGGTATGCTACAACAGAAACAAATTGTTTTAATCCTATAAGAATGGGTCCGTCATTATCAGCAGAAGACAAAACTGGCGATTGCATATATGATTGTAAGAAAATTTCCAAATCTCCAGGGTATGTAGCACTAGATGAAATCACTTGTTTATTACTTGGAAGTTTTGAAAAGATGTAGCTGTAAGCAATCAAGGAGCGAGATAAGTTCCAAAGGCAAGTTATATAATATTAGTATTAAGTTATTTAATTCATAATTTTATTTAATAATACATACTTAATATCTTTTTGAAAGTTATCTTCAAGTAGTTTATCTGCTTCATCCAATACAAAAAGACGCACATGATTTAGTTTTAAATAATCTTTATCTAATAAATGTTTAATTCTGCCAGGAGCACCTATTGCTATGTGACAGTTTGAAAGCTTTTTTCTGTCTTTTTCCAACAATATACCTCCAATAAATGATTCTACTTTTAAACCTTAGAACAGAAAAATAAATTGAATATACTGTTCATTATTTAATACACATTAACATTTAATTACTACCTTTGATTTCACAACCTAGTGCAGTTATAACTTCTTTAATTTGGATTGCTATTTCTCTTGTAGGAGCTAAAATTAATACTTGCACAGAATTTATTTGTGCATCAATTGCTTCCAAAGCTATTACACCAAAAACAACAGTTTTACCAGTTCCTGATTTTGCTCTTACAATTAAATCTGGAAAAAGATAAAATAAAGAAGTAATTAGTAAACAATTAATAAATAATAATTTAATCGATTATAAATTATACAAAATTAATTATACCAAATCCACATCGTCCTAGTGGAATCGATTTGCATTGAATAGGTGATGGTTTGTGAAATCCACATTTCAAAAGACCATTTAAAACTAGTGGGGATAAGCCCATTTGAGAAAATGTTACATTTTCTTGTACTTCTATATCACTAGTACGTTCCTTAGCTAATAAATCATGAGCGATAGTTTGCGACATTTTTCGCAAATTAATAGATATTAAATTTGATATTAAATGTATTTTTTTATAGCCGGCCTGCCGGCTATTTTAGGTTATATTCTGTATAGAAATATATTCATTTTACATTATTTGCAAAATCATCCGCACTTTATCAATCTAATACAGAAGATATTTTAAAAATAATTTTAATACAGATGTGTAAAGTATAATTGCATTGTTGATGTTGATTGTTGACAATTTGGTATGATTAATACAATGCGTCTATATTCGTTGACATTACTGATTCGGGTGATTGCTCACTTCTTTCGGAAATTCATTTTCCGAAATATTAAACGGAATGCATGTATATATAGGTACCTAAGCCCGTGAGAGCGAGTGAGAGTAAATACGTTCCGTTTAATTTTTCGGAACACATGGCCAGGATAGCGTAACATCCTTACATTTGGCAACGTTGTCAGTTTTTAACGGTCGAGGACAGTCATCGAACGACGAACAGTAATTTTACGGTTACTTACGTTACTTATAACTTATATTTCCGAAAGCAGCCCAGATCTCAATCAGCTGTGATCGACGTTGCCAAATGTAAAATGAAAATGCTGATCAGTGTAAGTCAGTGTAAGTTAGGTATAAAATGACTAAATGAATGTCGAATTGTCGAGTGGAAATGTCAGAAATGTAGAACCTGTGAAAGCTGTAAACAATACTTAATACTTTTATTTTCACTAATTAACAATACTGGTAAAATTTTAAAAAGCATTTTTATAGTGTAAATTATTAACTGTTGTATGTTCCTCATTGTAATATTTTAGATTCATAGAAACAAAATGAACACAAGTGTGGAATCTATAGATCGTATTGAAACGCGAAATCGTAATAGTAATGCTGACACTGCTCCATCAACACCATCTTCTTCATCTGATTACATCACTGGAGAAGCAGATGATAGTTCTGATAGCAAAGGACCTATTCCTTGTACACTCAAATCTGTTGAAAATGCTTTATCTTTAACAAAAGTAAAATATTATAGAAACTTTTATAATAAAATATTTATGTTGTACTTTAGAACATACAAAAGTTCATAATAAAAATTCGTTTTTCTAATAGGCCATGGGTCAAGAGGATCTTAAAGAAATGATAAATAAATGTAAACAAATGGTATTAGAAAGTGCTGAATGTTCTGAAGAACGAAAGTGGCTTGTCAGGCGATTAATTGAATTAAGATTACGAGCACAAGAACTTCGAGAAACATCAAATGAGAATGTATTAGAAACCTGTGTAATTTTAGGCCATCATTTTTCTCCTCAAAAATATTATATTGCTACTTCGGGCTCTGTTTATTGTGATCACTGTAGTGGTGGAATATGGACTATGCTTCAATCTTGGTACATGTGCAGTGGTGAGTAACTATTTTATAGTAGAGTAAATATTACCTTAATGTGAAATAATTTTTAAGCATGCATAATTAATTAACTATAATTTTACTTAATGAGTTATGAGAAAAATGTTTTTGTGAGAACGTAATACTCATAATTCTTATTTTATTTTTTATTTTTACAGATTGTGGATTTTCTTGTCATTTGAAGTGTATGACTAATATTTGTAGAGTTTGTGTTCATGTAATTGCAAGTGAAGCTGGGGGTTACACTTATACTAAAGATATATGTCCAGAAAGAGGATTATCTGCGCAAGCTTATAGGTGTGCCGAATGTAATACAAGAGTAACATTTAGTAAGTTTATATCTTTTTTTGATTAATACTAAATTTACAAAGTTAAGAGTTTATTTAAGATCTATATAAAATAAGTAAAATAATTTGTACATTACAAGCTGCCTCAAAAGGATTATCTTTATCATGTTTTGGCAGTCCTTTTAGATATACAGGTAAAACTGGTTTAAATTGTACAAATATAGAGAATGTGCACAAGTAGAATAATTTTAAATATTGGTGTCTGTGATTTAAATATTTGATATAATATTTATTATAGTAATAATATTATTTCTTAGAATCTGGATGGGTAGAACCTCGATTATGTGATTATAGTGGTTTATATTATTGTCAACGATGTCATTGGAATTCAGTTGCTGTTATTCCAGCAAGAATAATTCGTAATTGGGACATGGAACCTAAACGTGTTTGTAGAGCAGCTTATCAGCTATTAACTCTTATACAAAATAAACCAGTATTAATGTTGGAAAAATTAAACCAAAAACTTTTTACTTTAGTTCCTGACTTATCACTAATTAAAGTAAGTTGTTAATAAATTCATACAAAGGTTATATTTAATGAATCAATTTTTATGATCCTTACTTTTTAGAGACTTCGAGAGGAATTACAAATGATGAAGCAATATTTAGTAGTCTGTCCAGAAGCTAGTAATCAAGGATTACCCTGGAAATCAGGACTCAGAACACATATGTTAGAAGGTTCTGACAATTATTCAGTAAAAGATCTTGTTGATCTTCAAAATGGAATTCTAATGGACGAAATTCAAATTGCTTACAATGCAATGAAAACTCATATTACCGAATTTTGTGAACTTTGTAAAGCTAGGTAATGATAAAATTTAATTGCAAAATAATTTCTTCTTTATCAATAAAGTTTTAAAATATTAATGACAACTTTTTCAATTAAAGAGGTCATTTATGTGAAATTTGTGGGAACAATGAAATTATTTATCCATGGGATACAACTGCTACAATGTGCCAAAGATGTTCAACAGTTTATCATCGACTATGTCGATCTAAACGTAACCATTGCTGTCCAAAATGTTTAAGAATACAGAAAAGACAGTCACCTCATGCAGAAGATTTGAATAAAGAAGATAAAGATGATAACTGCAATCCAACAGCTTAAAACGAATTTTTTATCGCATAATAAGCGCTTAGCGCGTGTATATTTTGTAAAAATGCTAACATATTTCTATACTTCTTATTATAAATTATACTTGCATAGCGTTACATGCATATATGATGTGATATAAATTATTTTAATATTTGACCGTTTTGTACTTGTCCAAGACAATTTCTTGGGAATGACAAATGCAATTGATAAACACACTTTATCACTGTCATTTTATCACAACTGCGTTTGCATTATTATCTATACTATTGTATCAAACTTAATGCAACACATGGCAATTTGTAATTATTGGTAAATTGAAAAAAAGCCTACGTTGTAAACGACTTTGTTGCAATTATTATTAAATTTTTTCACATAAAATAAACAATAAATATTTACTAATGATTTACAAAATATCATTTTTTTATTGAATGAAATCCTTTATTGTTATGAACTTAATGATATAGAAATAAGAGTGTATTATACGTCACGTCATTAGTGAGCGCAATGTCAAAGGATTATCTTGTCCCTGGGTTGTCAATATGCGACTGGTTCACCTTCCCCACCTTCCATCTCCGCGCGGATCCTCTAGTCCAATTGCCTATATGTATAATATGTCAAAAGCTACGCGTACCTTGCCATTTGCACAGGTGGGACGACTTAATTTCAGGCTATTGACGCGTCATTCGGCATAGCCGAGAAAGAGAGAAATAAAACAACGCAGGCACCTGAGATCAGACAACAGTCACCGCGCGACCACCGAGAAGTGTTGACCGGTATACCTGATTGAAGGTAGGTCGGAAGTTGGCACATTATTTACTTTCATTCTTGTAGCAATTATCTCGATTTATTTGATTATAATAGTGCAACAATAAGTACATTTTCTAGTGTTCGAAAATTAAGTTAAGTAACAAGTTATTATTTATTAATGATACTTCAATTATTATTCTATTTTTTGTTACCAATGTACCTATAATTTTAAGATGAAAAGTATATCATAGATAAAATTGAATTAACACGTTACGTATTTTCTTTTTTAATTTATTTAAAATATTTTTAGTTTATGTGAACGTTTGATATAAATGAATTTTGAAAATATTCCGTGTTAAAAAAGCCCGAACAATGTTTTTCAACAAATTTTCAAATATTATGGCACATTTTTAGCTCTATAAATATAAGTCCTTCTTTAAGAACCATTTGGTATATACTTTTTTATACCTACTTAAAAAATGTAATTTTAAATTCTTAAATGAAACCTTTTTTATATATTATTTAGCTCAGTTTTAGAACAAATTTGTTATTTTTCAACATTTTTTATCTTTCATTTAAAATATAAATTTCTAACACTGTATCTCACAAATAACATGTTTTAAATTTTATATATATAGGTATATATAAAGCCAAAATTATGCTATGTAGTACATCATTTTGATGTACTGAATCAGAAATATTCCAAGAATACTCTTTAGGATATGTTCACCTGCTGAAAACGAACTTATGGGCGAAAATTTATACAAAGTGGCTAGATTAGTTGTAATAAAAAAAAATATTTTAGTACAGTAATTCTAAAGTACTATTTGACGAGATATAAAAAATTATTAATTAAAATTAGGCATATGTTGCTAACGTGTATTATGCTTATTAAAAATAGTACATCAATTAATTCATTACGATAATATTTATTTTTTATCCGATTTTAATAGGGTAGGGCTTATTATGCGATTGGAGGTAGGAATTGTCATAAAATAATTGAGAAATTATCAAAGAGTGAAGCATGACGTGGAATTATTCTTGTAAATCTTATGAACAATTGCGCATCACGCTTCACTCTATGATTATTCCTCAATTATTTTATGACAATTCCTAGGTACCTCAAATTGCACAAGGGAGATAATAAAGCCTACCCCTTTAAAATCAGATAAAAAATAAATATTTCCATAATGATTTTATGATAACTGTCTGAAGAGAATCTCGAAAAGTGGTCACAAATTGATGTTCTTTTTCAATAAGCAATAATCAATAATTTTTTTATATTATCAAATGCTTCAGAATTATTTTATAAAAATAAGATTTTTTTCATTAGGACTAATCGAGCCACTTTGTATAAATTGTCGCACATAGGTTCGTTTTTGTCTTTGGTGAACGTCCTTTAAATAGAAATTTAGTTTGTAAGTATACGATTGAACACATTTTTTGAACGTTTGAATTGTACTTATAATACCTATATATATTCAATGTGTCGAAATATTTGCAAAATATAATTTGTATTAAAAAAATTGATACCAAATAATTTTTAAGGGTATATATAACTCACACAGCCAAATGTATCAAAATTTTTCTAACGAAACGAAATTTAATATGTAAAAACCTTTCACACGTTTTCTAAATCGCTAATATCCAATATGTCCATCCACCTAAATAACAATATATTCACAAATATAAAAAAGTTGTCAATTTATTGATAGCTAAATATTCCGTTTAGATTCGATTTTATGTTTTATGTTTTATACATATATTTTATACATATATGAAAAAATGAATTTTCAAGTCAGGATCAGAAAAATTGTCGGTATAACATTTTTATAAAAACATTTCCATCAATATTAGACTAACTAGTAAAAAAATTAACGCCAACATGATAGAAGTTTATCAATTATTAGATGCATTATAGCATGAGGCTTAATTTTTTTTCGATTCATATCAATCTGCACTGAAATTCACGCACTAGCAAAGTAAGTCCATAACATTCCGATATCTAAGTAATTACCAAAATGAACGATTTTTGATAAAAATCATGTATCTTTTAATGATTATCGCTTTGCGAATATTTAACTTACAATTAGAACGAGCAAAAATTGATTTAATTTATAAGAAATTATATTAGCAATAAAAAATATAATGTAAAGAAAACAGCTGAAAATGTCACTTAGACTATTTTTTCAGTCATTTTATGGGCGGTATTTTTAACCATTTTATTACTCTATTTTTCATTGCTTATATATCCTTTTTTAGGATCAAGCTTAGATTAAAGCTTTTTATCTTATCTTTTATAATAAATTTTAATTTCATTATAACTTAAATATTTTCAAAGTTATTATCATTAAAAGAGACAACATTTTGATCAAAAAAAGTTTTTTTTTATAGTTTAGACATTGGGATGTTATAGGTCCATTGGTAAAAATGCTGTGGCATGGATCTCTTTTCTTTAGGCTAAAGAACCCTTTGATCGTGAAGTTTTAGACAATTAATCAGGGATCTGGACACTCAATTCAATATAAGTATGCTTAGAATAAATGTGTTAGAATTAATACACGTTCATCAAGGATGTAATTATTTATAATTAAATCCGCGTTTATATTTCTGAGTTTTTGATAATTCTTTTTTTAAACTAATGTATTTAATGTTCAGAATAATTATAATAAAACAACATCTGCTGAGTACTTAGATAAATGTAGATACTTAAAGGCGCATGTTTCCATCGTAATAAGCAGAAGATAATTAAAAACATGTTTCGCTACGTCTTTTCTTTGTTTCTATATTAGAAAGTTGTTTGTAGGTATACCTATAGATGACACGGACTAGCGCGCACGTGCACATGCTATTATAAATGATACCTTTCCAAATTCGTTTTTAATATGCGCGCGTCAATCGCAGCATCTCATTGGAGTTTATTTCCCTTTTGGCCAAGAACAAGTTGATTGCACTAAATGTATAATGATGTGCGCAGTGGAGGAAAAAATTCAGGTTATTGGTCGCGCATATTGCATCATACACAAGGTCAAGAATACGGCACCGATGCGTCGTGTATTAGGCGAGATGTAGGTAGGTAGGCGTTTTCCATTACGAAATTATATTTTTTACGCGCTCAATGCTTGTACCGCCGGCCCGAGCAGCATCATCGCCGCCACGCGCAGTCGGCGCATGAGACGCGCACATCGTACACAACGCATAAACGCGCGTATTTCGGGAACGGGGAATTGATGAAAAGAGCGAAATGAATAAAAATTCCTCGACGTTGACGCGCCGCGATTGTCGCGACCTTGCGCATCGTTTTGCTCTTCTTATAAAAAGCCCTTTGCATCTTGTAGCCGAGATGAGAAAGTGTCCGTCATTCTTAGACGAAAAACCGGAGCGGAACAGTATTTACGCGCGTGCGGCGTCAGTTTCCACAAGACTAAAATACTCTGCGGATCCACATTTATTCAACTGTGATTATATTATTCAAAGTGAACTTGAACCATATACTTCTTTCCTAAATATTTACTATTTATTCATATTCTATTTTAGAAATTGAACACATTGAATATAAGGACAACGTGATATGCTATCATTGTGATTGAGAATAAGACGGAAATTATAAGTATGTGCAGAATGTTTTATTTTAATTACTCTAGTTCAAGTTCATGATATACACCATATCAGCTCAATATAATTAAATGAAACACCCTTACAGTGGTATCTCTCAAAACAGATAACTTGTATCCTGTAGCCTATACCGTATTACTTGATAAACTAAATAGTATATCCCGTGCGTGTTTGACTATAAATTATTCAGCGCCGAGTTGATTTTGGGACAATAAAGAGCTTCATACAGCCACTTTCATCAGTGAGTTTTCAATTATATTGAAAACTAAAGACGGTAATTTATTTAATCGAATATACATATTATTATTAAAGTAACAACTAAACTTTCCAATTGATTTAAAATTGATAAAGATTGCTGATATTTATAATAATATTTTGTATATTTTTTTATAAAATTTTATCTATTTTTTAATTGTACTATAATTTATAATTTTTTAAATCAACATGTATATTATATAAGAATCGATCATTAATTTCTAAAGGCAAATATCTTGATTCAATTATAACATTCTTTCATGCATGAATATTTACTTTGTATTTTCTTGCATGGATAGGGACGAGGAAACTTTTTAATTATACTAATCAAATTTTAGGCTAATACTCATATGTACGAATGAAAAAACAGTGGTTTTTCTAAAACACACTGTAAAAGTATTACATATTATTTTGTTCATAATTTCCTTTTGATTTAAATACAAAATATATAAACTTTTTTTCATAAATATTAATTTTTCACGCGTCAAATCAATATATTTTTCTACTGTTTGATAAAAAAATAATCGTTTATGTTATATTTTAATATCTTGTGTATATACCGTGTTTTTAACCGATCGATGCTTATCCATACATTTTTTTTAATTAATGTAAGAAGTAAATTAATAGAACATAAAAATATTGTCATGTTGTCATATTCAAATAGAGTAAGGCAAAGAATATAGATGACCAAAATTGTGACATCGACTTGCAACGAAATCATGAAAAGCCATATCCTATTCTAAAAACACCAAATCTCGGCAAGACATTATGACGCGCAAAAGTGATTCAGCATTATCATTTATATAAATATTTATAAAATCAGAAATGACAAAATGAACTAAACCATTATCAATAAAATGGGATTCGCTTAGCATAAGGTCAAATCAAGTCGCGCTCAGATACTTTTTTCTTCCTTTCACGGGGCATCATCAAATAATTAGCCATATCAAATGATGTAACTCGGATCTATCCTTCACTTCATAATTAAGTATACATCCCTGTTTCTCACGCTCACCAACTTCTGCAAAAATGAAACAGGAAAAGAAGAGGAAACGATGACGGCGACGCTGCGGAACTTCGTCCTCGCCTTTCACATAGTGACCTTCCTCCTGGCGTCGTTTGCCACGTGTCAATTTGAGGACGATGCTCTGTTTCACGAGGAGACGGACATCGAGCGCAATTTTTACGACGATGCCGGAGGAGAAGACGAAGAGGACGAAAATCTGGATTACATAGACAACCGCATCGACTCGGTGCCGACGTTCGTCTCGCCGGTCGAGCGCTTCGCCAAAGCTCTTGCCGGGCCGCTGGGGTGGCTGAGCCAATCGTCTAGCAGCCCCAAGTCCGACAGCGATAACCAATCCGAACCAAAAAACGGCGTCGGGACGCTCATCAATGGTCTTACCAAGCCCATCAGAGACATCGTCGGAAACACCGGCCGGGCGGTCAGAGGCGGATTTGGCCAAATGTTGAATACGATTGGCGACAGATTTAAGGCCATATATCCAGGTAATTTTATCAAGGATCATTGACTTCCGAAGCTCTTAATGGGGTTTTTCAACTCGGATTGAGTCGAGGCCGTGACTCCATGAAATATTAAGTTATATAACATATTGTTTCGAGGTCAATTCACGGCTATTATACATAATAAACACAACGTCTTTCGGCTGAGGACGATTCCGACTCTTAATACACGATAAAAGTGTTGATATTTTTCCTTGTCTGCCAATTTTGCATACTAAACAAATTCCAAATATTTCATTTTATCTCTAAAGATAAATAAATTCCTTGAAACAAGAAATCTTAAATTCATAAATTATTTATTTATATTGTATCTACTTAAAATAATAAATAACGAAAGCGCATAACTCGATTCCATGCCTCAAATACGATTATTACAAGCAAAAGCATAGAAAAAATGAATTTTCAACATTATCTGACAAGTGTTCAATATTATTAGCATGGATTTCCATTATTCTAAGAATGACATAATAAGTTTAAATGCAAATTTAAACAATCAATCTATTTCAACTGCGTTAATCCAATGAATCTATATACTCATTATTTATACTACTGTAATTAACGACTCGTCAACTATTATTTTCAATACGGTATTATGCAAAATACGTAATTATATTAGATAAAATTCTTTAGCGTTGTTACCAAAGTAATGTCTTTCGACATTCTTGTAAAGAACTTAAAGTTTAGGTTTATATTTAAAATTTAAAAATGTTGCATGAATAATTCGTACACATTTCACTGTTTTATTGCTTACGACTTTCACTTTTCGGTTATTGGACTATGCAAACGCGTTTGAGGAAAAAAATTTTCCGCCACGCTGATGTAAATGAGAAAAATTTGAAAAATGGCCGTTATTAACAAAAGACGAGATTATTATACGCGCGACGCACTCTTACGACATTATCTCGATGCAATCTTGCGCATGGTAACGCTGCAGGCGCGCACGTTTTCCGCAACTTTGATGCCTATTGCTGGCCATGGACTGAAACTGTGACTATCAATTTTTTCGAACAGACCTTCGATTCATTATACCTACGAATTCAGTGACGGGTCAAGGATTATAACTCTTTAGTTTTGGGATGGTATCATACATGTGCGTTGAAAAAAAAATTATGTTTGTGTATCATAGTATATCAATTTGACAGGCATCTAAAATTCTCACTTTTTTACATCGGTTTCGTTGCAGGAACTGAATGGTGCGGTGCCGGCAATATCGCCAAAAGTTCAAATGAAGTTGGTCTTTTTAAGAATACTGATAGTTGTTGCAGAGATCATGATCACTGCAAAACCAATATAGAAGCTGGTCAGTCAGAATTTGGTTTGCGAAATAGTGGAATTTTTACAAGGTGAGTTTTGAGATTTTTTCCTTTGTTAAAAATTTTCAAGATCATTTTAAAGTAGTGATTGAAAAGCAATGTTAATATTTGATTGTGAAAAATACAAAATTTATATAATTGCATATATTTACTGTACAAAGCTTATATGAAAACAAAAAATTACTATACTCTTTACCCATTCCTTTTGTTATACAAAACCCTGAAGTTTCAATCGATAGACTACTGATACTTTTTAAAGTTTATGGTCCATGAGATGATAGCAGCCATAATCGTTTACGTACGTCTAGTATGTAAATTTATATATTACCATTTTTATGTCTACCAATGTTTGTAAATTGCAGGTCTCATTGTTTATGCGATGCAAACTTTTATTATTGTCTAAAAGAGGCTCATTCATTGGTGGCCACAAATATCGGTGCTACTTACTTCAACATTTTGAGACCTCAATGTTTCAAAGAAGAATACCCCGCACACTGTATCAAATATGGAAGGTAATATACCAATAAGATTTATAATTACAATATAGCCATATTTTTTGTGCTAAAAATTTCGATCGGATTGGTCAATTTTATAAATGATACATAATACTTGAAAGAATAATTCGTAGTCGATCTTATTGGTTCGTTACATGACAGAAGTGGTAGACTCATATTGTTGAAACGTCAGCGATAATTACTGGAAAATTCTGTTTTTCATTAAACAATTTTTCGTAATTGTAATACTGACTCAACCAAGGTCGACTACGAATTTATTCTTTAAAGCAAAATACCGCTGCTAACTTCTTTAACAGAATACTTTCGCAAAGAGAAGAATTAAAATACATCAAATAAATTTTTTTTAATGTGTATTTTCGTAACATTAAATTATATTTTTCATGCAAAACTTATTTTTCACAATAATCGACTGATTCCATCTCAAATCATGCAGTGATAAAACTTTATGTCACCAAATATTTTCGATGGGAAATATGTTATTCTACTCGGGAAATAAAAAAAACGTATTTTTTTTCGATTGAAAAAAGATTTCGAGTTTTCTCATGGAATTACAGCGAGATGTTTTGGAATTTATACCCTAAATTAATGTAATATATTTCTCTCGTACAAATAGCAGCAGCCTTTTTTATTGCGGGTTTTGGACACCTGTTAGAAGTAGGCAATTTGTAAAAGTACTTGTCATTTTATATCCATACATATTTTTTGAAAATGGCTTAGAAAATCTTGTTTTATTGGAAAAAAAATCGAGCATTCCCTTGGAATATCTACCCTTTTTCCAATTTTTATGATATTTAAATTATTTTTTTTTACATTTAATTAGGTTCTCGAAGCTCTTAATAAAAGATTATTTCGTTTCTGAAAAGTTACAAAATGTTTAATAACGTGCAAAAAAATGCATTTTTTCGAAAAATGCACTTATCAGAAAAAGAAATTTTTTCGAAATCACTATCTGTTTTTAATGAAATTTGTATGACAAATAGTGCTTTTGAAAACCTGTCGAATGGTACATTAATAATATCAGGTATTTTTGTGAGAACAGAGAAAAATTTTTTTGAATAGTTTGGTATTTTCGTTTCACTTATAGCTAATTATTTTCGTTTATTATTATTATTTTTTTTGTTAATTTTTTTATCTTATGGCGCATGATTTTTAAATTTTTATATTTATTATTGCTCTTTTACTTTAACCCATGGGTGCACAGTTATTCTTCGTGTAAAATAATAATTCCTACCTTTAATAATTTCTGATTTTCGTACATGACATTTTTATATTCCATTAGATTTAGAAACTTTACTTTATTGTACATTTTCCTTTTTTCTTTAAATATTAATTTCATCATTTTTTTTAAATCTGTTGGATAGCTTCAGTGTAATTTTTAAATTAAGCAACAAAATGATCGGCATTTTGAATAGACTCATTATGTAGGTAGAGCTGAGAAGGATTTTTGAATTGACGGACAGCTCCATCTGAAATAATTGATATGCTATTAATCCGAATCGCATTAAAAACCGAATTATTTCTCATGAAAGCAATAATCTTATGCATCGCTACTACTTAGAAGAAACGCCGATCATGATTTTTATTATTATTTACAACGGCAAAACTTTTTGTTTTAATTCCTAGGTAACAAACTGCTGTATAAGAATGGAAATTTGATGATTAATTGACCTTAACAGGTTCAGTACTGTAATAATTAGGTTTACAAAGAATAAAAATGCATCAATGAAATTTCCAGTTTTAATTATTGCTAATGATGTATTATATCTGATATGAAAATCGTTATGGGCAAAAGTTTAAAAATTTTTTTGTTTTACAGCAATTTAAAGTATGGCAGATTTCATGAGTCATACTTGTCATTCGTACTAATTTATGCCTATAATCGGTATTTATAATATACATTACATTATTCCTGAGCGCGATTCTATCTAGTTCCACAGGTTTTCAAAAGCACTATCTGTCATGAAAATTTTATTAAAAAAAAGATGGTGTTTCGAGAAAAATCTATTTTTCTAAAAAGTGCATTTTTTTGAAAAATGCATTTTCTTGCATGTTATTAATAGCTTTCTCTTTGATAATAACAATTAATTTATAATTTTTTTATAGGTACGCATTTTCATATTGTTTTGAATCCATAACAATGTTTAATGGTCATATAATTTCTATATTATGTGAACCAACCTCAGCTAATATTCATACTTGTGAATATAAGAATAATTTGAAATTGATTGTAAACCTTTTCTAAATAGCGCGCGGAGCGCGCTTGAACTGACTAGTATTTTCAAAAAGTAGATGAGAATGAAGGCAAACTAGAATAAATTAAAATAAAATATTCAAAATATGTTTTAAAAAATTGCATTGATGGCACTCCGATGCACTTTATACATATGGATCAAAAAGAGATTAAACTGAAAACAAATTTAAAGAAAGTAATGT
>JAPYZO010001006.1:4064-41947 GCA_030522905.1 Torymus flavipes | reverse complement strand
TATATATATATATATATATATATATATTACATCAACTGCAGAAAAGAGATGAGAAGACAAAAATAACTTTTAACACTGTCATTGTTGTTGCAATACTAAATTCTAATGTAACTTTGTGAATTCCGAATTTAAAATATAGGGAACGAAATATACGTGCATTGTTCCTTATGTAGGTACGTACCGGAGTGCGGATTACGCCACAAACTATACTTACGTTTCGAATTATCGCGCGTTACGATTCTAACCTTCCATGCCTCCATCTAACAAAACCTGATTGATAAATATTTTGGAGGAAATCGTAATAGAACTTCGCGGTCTAGCCGCACTTTTTTACTAGCATTTGATTTCCTTTTCCTGAAAATACCACAAACACGCGTAATCCAAGGTACATATCTCCAAACATTACATAACACTAACTACTTATACTCGTAAAAAAACTACTCAGCATCAAAATTGAAGTCTGCTAAAGCAGACGAAGCTCACACTAGGTACCGTGATTGGTCAATTTTCTCTCGAAGATCTCGAGATTGTTTATTTCTCTTTATACATCATATACTTAAGCGTGTCTTTCATCTCGTCATACCTCATACTTATATAGATATACAAGCACGTGTCGCGCAAGACGGCTCATTACATGCGCCACGTGCGTTACGTTTTTGCGTTGAGAAACGCCGACAATGAATTATAAGTACACGCAAATGCCAACGTGCATCGCTAATGAGAAGGCATCGTTATTCAGTGTGCATATATAGTTGTATAGGCGCATCACCGTCGTTGTTTGGGATGCGAGACACGAAAGTATTTATCGCTTTGTGTACTTATGGAGGATCGCAGACTCTATGCGCCGATCGAAGGTCTCGCTTGATACTTACGTGATAATAATAAACGGATCGGAGGGACTTGGCAGGTGATTTGTCGCAAAATTCGAAGCAAAGTACGAGTGATACAGTAAAAATGAAGGTGTTCTTAGTAAATTACAGAATTCTCTGAATTGCATCGTATACAATTTTATCATTTATTCCCTGATAAAACCGCCGACGATAACAAAATAACTCTCGTACTTCTCCTCCTCTACATATCCCGTCAACCGTTGCGTGATTTGCATCCGAGCGCGCGAATCTCAGAATGAAAATTTCACTCCATCACGGGCTGCCGAGCGCGGTAACAACCAGCCATTGCACTCTCGAAGCGTTTAGAAGCTAACGAGAAATACACGGAGAGTAGGTATAGTGTAATCCACTGAAGGGGGTCATACGGTTCGTTAACCGTTAGCGACTTTCTCTCCATGAAAACCAGCGGCACGTGATCACATCACTTACAGTATACACTTACCTTTCTTTCTCTCAGCAACGAATTTGTCTATCATCTGATGAATTTCGATGAGGACACATAGCACAGCAACATGACGCTCAACCTATTGAAGTCCGCGTTTGTATTCAACTCGCTTACCTGTGGCCTCGGCGGTCTGCTGATCAACTTCTGCGAGAGGTATCTGCCAGCATCCTTCTCCAAGCTCTACAGGCATGGCAAGTTCTACGCGGACGTGAAGGATGCGTATCTGGATAAGTGCGAGGTGCCCAAGAGGTAAATAAACAGGGGGTTTCGGGGTGTATAGCTCAGCGTTGGTTTACAAATAATGCGCATGCGAATGAATTGAGTGGTTTCATAGGCGGTAGCATAATTATGTATATATTATAGGTATTTTTGAGTGCGTGTTCATTTTCAGTGATAAAAAAAAAATTTGTCATATTAAAAAAAGTTTTTTTATAAATTTAATATTTAAAGGTTGCTAATTTGTAAAATTTTTTTCATAAAATGGTATAGATGGTTCAAGCATTTTTATGTATTTGCTGTTCCACTTTGTACTTTTACTCTTGTCTTGCTGTTTCATCGATATTATTTGAATGGCAAAGTACCTGACATTGTTGCCTCTCAGCTGTATTTTCATTTGGGATATCCATTACAATCATTTGGTAAGCAAAAATATATTTAGTATTTTTTGTCAATTTATTGATGTCTTTCACACTTCAATTTTCACAACTTCTAATTTTCAGTTCCAGCAGAAAATACTTTTTTGGCTTTAATTATTTTTACCATTCATTGTTGGAAAAGATTCTATGAATCTCACTTCATCAGTATTTATAGTGATGTGTATATGAATTTTACTGTGTATCTTATTGGATTGTTCCATTATTTTGGATCTGTAATGAGTATAATTGGTGAAACTTATGGACTTATCGGAGGTATGTTTTGTGGTAACTATGTAAACATCCAAATTAAAATATCAAATTTTGCTAATTTTGTTTAATTTTTAAGATGATAAAATTGATTTGGACTGGACAAGATTGACCTGGCTAGAATTCACTTGTGCTATTGTATTTTTAACATCAACATATTTGCAATACAGAACAAATATAATCCTGTCAAATCTTAGACGTGACAAAAAAGGAACTGTTGTAACTAAGAAGTATAAAGTACCTCATGGAGAACTGTTTAACTATGTTAGTGCACCACTTCAATTAACAGAAATCATTCTGTATATATGTTTATCCATTATTTTGAGAAGTGGATCCACAATTCATTTTGTAACTATATGGGTTATAATTAATCAGGTAGGCTTACAATTTTAAGTTTTTCCTATTTTATTTATAAAGATTCTTCACAAAACTAACAACTGTTCATAATTCTTTTCAGATGGAATGTGCATATTTAACTCATGAGTGGTCTCAGAGAACACTAAAAGACTATCCAAAATCACGCAAAATAATACTACCATTCGTCTTCTAATTTTATAGAAAATTAATTTGTATAGTATAAAAGTTATTTATTTAAGAAAGCTGTTAAATAAAAATTTCTATTTTTTTTAATATTTGGTGGTATCATTATTTCACAATAAACTTTTACCAGATAACACAACACATCACGTGATTTTTGACAAAATCGGCACAACAATAGGCTAACTCTCAAAAGTTGTTTTAAAGTTTTAGTTTTAAAAAATTTAGTTTTTGTTCAATGCAAGTTTGATCAAAAAGTATGTTATCTGGACATATGTACATTATATATATCAATTGCTTATTTCCATACATATCACAAGAGTCACTTGCAATGTTCGGTCTGTGAATCAATACTTCATACAATTTAAATGATAAACAAAAATTGTATAGAATTGTTCCCAGTTGATTAGGATATCATCTGTCAATTGATGTCAATATAAGTACAATCTTAGTGATGATAAAAGTCTTAACAAAATTGAAAACTTCAACTCATTACTCATATCGTTCCTTGAAAACTTTCATTTATTTGAAGAGAAGGCTGAAAAAAATTTATATTTAATTAATAAAATAAAAATAGCATCATAAATAACCATTTTTAATAATCATTAAAAAAGATAAATCTCACTATAAAATATTGCAATCATAATTTGTGTTTAATATTACCTGTAAGGGTAACCTTGAGCCTTATTCCTGAAGATTGAAAGAAGTAAACTGAAGAATATAGCTACTAAAGCAAGGCCAATGATAGTAAATATCTTCCTCTTCTTTACATCACCTTTTCGGGATGCTGCCTCTGTCATGAGAATCATTCCTAAAACAACTGCTCCATCTTTTTCGTTTATTGTTAAGGAAAATGGCTTTTAAATATACTGTAGTGTATGTTAATCTATTGTGTTTACATATATTAAAAAAAAAACCATAGTAGATATATTTCAAAAAGGATACTCAAAACCATAACAATATATGTTTCCAAAACAAATTGACCTTGTGAAGATCCATGAATATAAGCTACATTGCCATTAGGTGATTTATAAATAAAAGGTGGACTTCTAATGTGGTTCCACATCTGACCAGAAATCATTGTGAGAGTGAAGAACTAAAACAATAAAAGGTAAGTCAATATTTATCTTACAATAGCAGTAAAGATATTTCAAGGAAAAAATGTATATACCATGGCACCAAGTCCCCAAATAGTTTTGTTATAAATAAAATCAAGATTATTACGCCTAAGATATAAGAACCCTCCAATCAAGATTAAGAGCATGACAACTGCAACAGTTCCAGAGTAACTTGGAGGTCTGAAGACTCGAATCTAAAATTATCATACAATATAAGTCAATAATAAGTATCTAATATAAGTTGATTGTAATAAATACAATAAAGATAAACATATTAATACCTGAATGTCAGTACGTTCAGAGATCCATTTTGCAATGGCTTCAGCTGAAAAACCAACTCTTTGGATATCCATAGTATCAGCTGCCTTTGGTTTACCCTTTGCTGGGAAATGCATATAAACTGGAGCAGTGTTCAACCTCATCTAAAACAAATATTTTTTGTTATCATATATTTCATGTATTTAAGGAAATGGTTACATTATATAACAACCATTTGGAAAACTTCTGAACCCTCATCAAAGTCCACTAATGCAAAGAACAATTTGTTAGAGTATGACTGAGAGTAGCGGAAGGAATTGGCTACTATCACAAATTCGTCATTAGCATGCCTGAAATATTGAAAGTTAAATTTTTAATGTATTATTTAATCAATAAAAAAAAGTATAGGTAGTCAGTTTATTTACCAACCTGCATATTTGACATTGTCGCTGTGGAGCCATTGCCGTAAACATTACAATAACAGAATAGTTTCTAGGTGTTGCTTTAACAAACTCCTTAAACTTAGCGGTATTAAACTTCATCACAGGTCGTTTCATAGCCATGTCTGTGAGCTGCTGTACACGATCAGCCAGCGATGAACTCTGACTCTACAATTAAGTCAATTATCAATAAAATATTCATATTTTTAGGCTAATCAAACCACTCTTTTTCACAAATACAAAAAAGCTCAATCAAAAGTTAACACCGTCGACCCGTAATTATAAGACATATGTATCCTCCTCAAACTCAAAATCACGAAACCGATAGAAAAAAACATAAATAGGTAAAAATGACGTGTCAATAGATACCCACTGATAAGGCTATACCGCGAAAAACTTACACTTTTCGTCCTGTACTGACAGGACGCGTTGTTCAGCAGCAGGAGAAACAGCCCCAGGAGGGGTAACAGCATTTTCTTGGACATTTTGAACATCGTCCTGGACTTGACACAACAGCAGGCCAGCAGTCAAGCAGAGCCGATAGTTGTAGCCCCAGCAACGTGTCGCCGACACGATCGGCACAGACGGGCAGACGAACACCGTAGGTACAGTAGCGACAATTGACGCGCCGCCGCGTGGAACTTTTTTCGGAGCGTCGGCATGCGCGCGCATAGCTGTAATCAAGGGCTCAATTTTAAAAATCAAGATATGAGTGTAGTGATACAGAAAGTTTTATTAAAAATGTTGCACGAGTGAGCTAAAATTTTAATAAATTGTCTATAAAAATATTTTGTGATTCACCTAAATTATTCATAAGTTTGTATAGCTAATATAATTTAGGTACTATTTTTTTTTCTAGAATACAAAATCTATAGCCTAGAGTAGATTACTATAGACATTACTGAGATTTAAAAACATTGATACTATTGTTTACAAGATTAGGTACTCAGTCCTTTTTTCTTACGCTTTAGGGCGTCCGTCTATTGATGTCAAGAGGAATGGCCTTTTTATCTTTGAGCTGCTTCTTCAGCTGCAATATTTCGCCGTTACCTTCTACCCATTTTCATATCTAATGCTCACGACTATGGATATCGAAGAATTTTACGGACTTGTAAAATTACTAGAAATTAAGTATATTTTAATTTTAAGCTATTTTATGATAAAAAATACAATATATTTGTTATTTTTTTAAGGTAGATGCAATAGTACATATTTTCAAATATATATTCACAATTGTTATACAATTATAAGTCATACGATTATTGTCCAACAATTTTTTGAAGGATGTACATACATACATATTGAACATAGAGAAAAATAAGGTCTTTAAATTGTAAAAAGCTTTTTCATCAGATCTTTATCCACTCCAATACTTGAAATTACCATATACCGTTATTAAATCCTACTAACTACCAATTCCACGTCCCTGCCCCTATCACAACCTAATAATACCTCCACGCTACAATTTAAAAATTCTAACTCTTCGCCAACAACGCTAGATATAAAACGCAGCTCCCCCCAATCAAACGCGCGCATGAACCATTCATTTCCGAAAACAATCCGATGTGCGCACGGTCTGGCAGGGTCCAGTTGCTCACGTATATATCTTCGCACCTATACGCAGACACGAGATCAACCACCCGGGGGGGTTAAAGGCCGCAAATCAATCGAGCTCTTTCTTCGCACAGTAAGCTGGCGCAAATGCAAAGAATAAACCGGACCACCCCTGCCGACCCTTATTATTTCCCCTCCTGCAATTCGAATGCTCTTTTATATATACATACACCGTATATGCTCGTATAGCTACTACACAACCTCACGCATATCTCCGATAAACAACGTCGCCTACGCACGTAGGTATACCATTTAAACATCAACCGAACTAACGATGGAACTATAAAGAAAAAAAAACAACAACCGACTCTTCTATCCACATCATTTACATTTTAAATCGCAAATGACACTGCAGCAGAGCCCGAGCAGCTCCGTATTATTTAAATGCCTTTTTTCAGTGTGCACGGCCAGCCAGCAGCAGAAGCGCTAAGCCATGCAGGGGCGAGCGAGGGGGAGCGCGACTGGCCCAACCCTCTGCGCGCAATTGGCGGGAGCGAGCGAGCGAGCGGCTGTGTAGAGCGGGCCCATCATCATCGCCTTGTGCATGCACATACCTTGCGCAAAACGAACAGTCGCGCTTCGAGTCTACGAGGGTGAACATGCCGCCGCGCGCGTAAAAGAATCTTCATCGTCGTCATCCGCGTCGCGAGTGTCTTTTCGTCGTTTTTTATCGCTTTTTTATTTATTCGTAAGAGGTTAGTTCTTCGGAATACAAGTCGGAAGTTCGTTCGGGGCAGTTCTTGGGACTCGGGATATATACCTACTTATCGGCGAGTTCTTAGAAAAGTCGGCAAGCGAGCGACCGTTGCGCGCGCTGTTTTCGCTCTCTCTTTCTCTCTCGCCGCAGTTGTTTTGAGAGGTAAGCGTGAGCGCGCCTGACCCTTCTCGGCCTGTTACTTTTTTTTCGCGCGCTTCGTCGAAGAGAGGAATAGAAACATGTCGTTCTCCAAGGCAAGAATCCAACGGTTCAACGAGCTCACGAGTAAGTATATGTACACGATTTTTAAATTTTTAAATCTTTTAATCGCCAACTTCTTAAAATTAGGCTAATTAGTGTAATTAGTCACTAAGCAACTAAGGGATTTAAAGCAACGAAAATAACAATGTACATATTTACTATACGAGTGTGTGAGATCTCGCGCAAGTTTTTTAAATCCTACGCACATAGTACGCACACGTAAGGGGGAGGCTGCTGCCGGCTGTCCACCTCTAGAAAGCGTGAAAAAAGGACAGAGAGCGAAGGACCTTCGGCCGTCTCTTTGTGCGCACGCGACACACACACGTAAAAGAAAAAAAGGGGGGCAACCCACCGTCGTCTTTACGTCGTCCGCGCGCGAGCGGGCCGTCATGAGAAAAATTACATCGCGCTTGCACACACACCTGGCATAACGTTGCGCGCTCGCGCGGACCTCTGCACACAGCTGTCCCCCCTCGAATATGTATAGGTCGAGATATACGTCGTACATCTCGAGTGTGTATGTATGTGTCGGTCGCAGTCGTCGTCGGTCCCCTCCTCGTCGCGTCATTAGCCCCCGTCGTCGACGCTGTTGCAGCCGGCTGACTTTATAGTTCACACTAGACGCTCCCTTCCAGGGTACCCATCGTATACATACCTGCGTATAGTCGTGTGCTTTTCGCACCCCCCTCTGGTGTGGAGCTCTGTGTGTATAGAGAGTAGGTTTCGGTGATAGTAAGGGAGAGAGAGCGGCGCCGAAGGGGATTTTTTTTTCACGTGGGATTGCCTTGAGATACGCGCGGGGATGACGATGGTGATGGTTACCTGTATGTACCTATAGCTCTGGGGTGCGCAATGCTGATTCGTTGTGGGAAGAGAAAGAGACGAGCGATTTTTATGTAGCTTTGTCGCAGTTAGCTAAGGGATGGAAAATTCAATGGAAATGAATGGGAAAGGCAATTTCGAGCTTTGTGATGCGTGTGCTGTGTAGGTTTACAGCGAATAAAAGAACTGATTTACGGATGAAAGATCAAATATTAGAACAAAATTGTTTATTTTATTTATTTTTTATTTATTCTTAATTTTTTGTCATTAAGTGGTAGATATAATTGAACATGTGTTTTTTCTATTATAATGCGCCAAAAAGCCCAAAATTTGTCAAAAAGAAAGCCGCTTTTGGCATCTAACTCGTAAAGATATTCACTTACATAAAAACTCTAAATACAAAAGTTGTAGATCTGATCAAAACAAAATTTTTTTCTAAGTAACATTGTTTCGTAAAATGGATCCCCTGTACTTAAATTAGACCTAATAAAACAATTTAATACATTAAAAATAGTCGTGCTTTGGCATAGTTAGCTGTACTTACACAGAGAACGAAATTTGGAAAAAATTGCTAATTTCTTCGTAAACTTTTAGAAATTTTAATAAAAATAGTACGTTACGACACGGGTGAGGAAGTAGATTATTCAAATCATGTGACGTTTTTCGCTCGAGTGAAGCGAGTACTTACGTACTATTAGTCTCAAACCGTATATTTTATATCACGAGCGCCGAAAAATCATATCAAAGTTGTAATTTTCAGCTTAAGTGGTATACAATTTTTAATTTCATGACAAGGGTGAATACAGCAAAAGGAAACATTTACTTTGTATTTGCAGTAACCTACTAATTCAACTCCTATATATGTCATTCAAATTTTAGATATTTAAAAAGTAATAAATAATAAATGGAATTTGATAGCAATTATTTCCGAATTGTATGACAAACTAGCCTCACATCGAGTTAGCCGCACAAGGACAAATAGGGTGATAAAGGGGCTCCAAAATTTATACGTTAAAAATTGTCTAAATTTATGTTATTTCATAACTCCAGCACATCGAATTGTCACTATCCCAAAACTTAAAATTGCTTTGACAATATGATCAAAATGTAGACTCATTGTTAATCAGATAATCAAAAGAATTTTTTTAATGCTATATTCAAATACGATAATCGAAAAACGTCGGAAATTCAAATGTCATATAATAACAAAGGCCGATAAAAAGAAAAAAGTGGTATGTTCCAGATATAAGATCACGATATCTCCGTGTATTTTGGACCCCTAAACTTGATTCTAAGGTCCGAATTGGTCCACCACGACTAAATATTGTAATATCTATAGGTATACGATTTTTATGATAACTTAAAAAAACAAAGCGAGGACAACTGTTTTTATTAATTTCGTCTAGAAAATAATGTAAGCTTGCTTGTGCCCTTCGAGATCTAAATGCGTGAATTTTGATATAGAAATAACAAATTTGTTTAAAAAGATACTTGCGAATTTTCAAAATTCACGTATTTAGATATCGAAAAAAAAAATTTAGAGGGATCGTCTGAAATTGGACTTAGGGAACACACTACTAAATTATTTTGTAGTAAACAACTATATTATTTTGTAGAAAAAAATAAAAAAAATAATTGTTACCGCTTCGTTATTTCGAAAATCGTATATACCTTCACTATCTCAAAATCTCAAATGTTTAGTGGGGCAAAATGCACGGATATATGGTGATCTTGTCTGTGTAATATTCAACTTTTCTCTTTTTGTGGGCCTTTGTAATTTCTCAATAAGTAATTGATATGAAAAAGAAAACAATTCTTGAATTTTCAACGTTTTCAATGTTTTCGATTTTCTATTATTGTAAAAAGGTAATAAAAACATTCATTCTTTTAATTATCTGATTAACTTCTAGATATCCGATATATCGGATCGATCTGTGATCGGAATTTTGTATATAGTTAAAATACATGATACATAACACAAATTTGGGCCCTCTCCCCGACAGTCTCAACGTTAATAATTACTCTACATTTTGATCGCGCGTCTCATACATGTGAATTATTTACTTTGGAGCGAAAGCGATTTTCAGTATCAAAAAAATAACAATTCAGAAATAATTGTTATCATATTCCATTGATTCTTTATTACTATTCGAATAACAACATTTTAATGACATATTTAATTAGGAGAGGGTCAAACTGTAGGATATGTGTTTGGATGCAGAAATATGATGAAAGCGCAATATTAGACCCAAATTTTGAAAAAAGTTCTGGCAATATTTTGAAACGGTTACTTTTTTTTTAAATAAAATACGTTTATAACAAAGGTTTAAATAACATTTTTTACAGTTTAGTAACTTTAATTAATTGTAAAAAATTATTTCGTTGCATTCAAACAGCGAATTTCAGGGGTTTAACAGTTTTTTTTTTCTTTTTTTCCAAGAAAATGTCCAGAACTTGAAATTTTTTAGCGCTACGGTCTATTTTTCCGTTTTTCGTTATATTTCAAAATTTGAAAAATTATAAAATCTTGGTATTAATATTATTATTTATTTATTAAATTTACAAGATTACTAAGAAGTTGCGAAAGTCGATAGTTTTAGATAAATGCAAAGTGAACCTTCGCTTTTTCTTTGCCATACTTCGTCCTACCTATGTAATAGACTAAAATCCCATTTTTGTTGTCAAAGTCATTGCAACAAAGTCTGATGCTTACCTTGTAGTCTAATATTAGTTTTTCCTCACACCGGGCCGAAAGTGCCTCATTTCCGCTCGGCTCCGAAACGGAAATATGGCATTTTCGGCCTCGGTATGAGGAAAAATAGTATACGCACCTCGGGAGGAAATATAGAATGCCTCAGATCGCATGTTTGGCCACCTCGGCTTCGCCTCGGCCGACAATTACATGTGATCTGAGACATTTCTTATTTTACTGGCCATGGGTCGTAATATACTATTTATTTTCCTATAAAGATGTTGCGAAGCTAGAACACAGAAATTATCGGAAAACTCCTAGAGCGTATGTATCAATGTACTTATAATTGCAGGCGAGGCACCACCACCGGGCGCCTACGACCCCAAGTTCGACAGGAAAGTAAAAGGTACGGTGATAGAGAAGAAAGGCCGCTTCAACGACGCCAAGAGCACGAGCAGCGGCACCGAGTGCAACTCTGTATCCAGTCGCGGCACCAGCAATGTCTCCGCCAAACAATTCCGAACGGTAAAGAAACTCGTCTTTTCTCTTTTCAACGATTTCGGACTCTATGCTAATGAGTTCGCCGGGCGAAAGGTGACGCAGGGTTTTTTTTTTGTTCCGAAAGGGCATAATGTGTTTTGACGGAAGTTTTTTTGTTGTCACGAGATTAAAGTATTTTAGAAATAGTGATTATTGACGAAGTTTATAAGAATATATTTTTTGTCTGAATTTGAAAGAGAATTTTTTTTTGTTATTAGCCTCAAGTACCAAAGAAGCGCGTAATCGTAAAGCCGGCGGGAATGAGCTCGCGTACCAAAACAAAGCCAATAACCGAACCCAAAGAGCCACAGGCGATGTACAAGCCTGAACAAGAATTAGCCGATTTAAAAGTAGAATGCGAGAACAAAGACAAAACTATTCGTGAGTATGAGAAGCACATTGAAGACATGAAGTCAGAAATCCGAGAGCTCAATGAAAAATACAACGATCTCGAGAAGAAACAATCACAAGTTGAAGAACAACACCACAAGGACATTGAATCAATGGTATTACTAGGACTGATTATTGCGCTTTTTATTTTTCATTTTTTTTGTCGCTTTTTTTATTAAAGTCATGCAACTGTTAAAATTTAAGGCCAAATTGCAGCAAGAAGTCATGGAGAGTAAAAGTGAAAGATATCAGGCCGAAATACAAGCTCTCAAAACTCAGTTGTCCTCCACTTTGGAAGATAGGGAAGAAGAAATTCGCCAAAACAATAAGGTTGAAGAAGAATTGAGAAACAAGATTAACAGTTTACAGTGTGAACTAGAAAAGCACAGGGAACAGAAGGAAATAATCGATAAAATGAAGAGCCTTGAGGTGACAACCAAAAAATTAGATAAAATGACGGAGGAATTGAATGAAGCATTAAATCTTAAAGATCTAGAAATGGCCGATCTCTTGAAATTGCAGACCGAAACCGAGCGAAAATTGAACGACGTACAATTTGAGGTAATTTATGTTTTAATAATATTAATATTCTTGATCACGATTAGTTGAATATTTTAATTTATTTTATTCTTTCAAATTTCAGTTAAAAAAGTCGGAAGAGCAAGTGGCAACACTAGAGGAAAATTTAGTAAATATTAGCAACGAAAGTACGCCTGAAGTTTTAACAATAAATCAGCAATTAATAGATGATATGACTAATGTTTTACAAGAATAT
Source organism: Torymus flavipes (assembly GCA_030522905.1). Taxonomy (NCBI): domain Eukaryota; kingdom Metazoa; phylum Arthropoda; class Insecta; order Hymenoptera; family Torymidae; genus Torymus; species Torymus flavipes. The sequence continues at coordinate 29,566 of JAPYZO010001006.1, read as the reverse complement.
TTTGACTACGATAATTATGACGGAAAATGGAATATCGAAAGTATGAATTTCCCTGAAGATATTGAAAACTTTTTAAAGACGATAAGAAAATTTGTTACTGACTTAAAAGTGACGTATGAACGCGAAATTGAATTATCAAGAGATAATTTTAACGAAGAAAGGGAAAATCTCGAGCAGGAACTTGAGAAAAAAAGAACTTTAGTTATAGATTTAGAAAATAAATTAGCAGAGACTAATGAAACTAACTCATTCCTTACAGAGGAACTTCAAGATGTACAAAAATTATATAAAGATGTATGAAAAAGTTCAGTTATTTATATTTTTTTAAATAAATTTAATACTTAATATAAATTTAATCTTGCAGGTAAATCGTAGTCTGCATGAAATTAAGACAGAGTTAGAAGCAGCTAATGACAAAAATACTAAAGCAGTAGTTGCACATAAGTCTGAATTGGAGTTGACAACAAAAATTCATATGGTAGAAGTAACGAAATTAAAAGATTTATTAGAGGAAGCTAGGAGTGAATATTTAAAAGAACTTGATAACGTAAGTATTATTATTAACTACTTTAATAAATATTTAAAATAAATAGTAATGTATATCTTTTTTTGTACTCTAGATGACTACTGCTAGAAACCAAGAATTGTCAGAGGTGAAACAAGCAATGGAAAAGAGAATAGAAGATGAAAGGAAGCGAATGAAGGAATGTGCTAATAAAATGGTTGAAAATGCCGAAGCTGTAACAAGAGAAACGCTAAAAGCATGTAGAGCAGAAAGCGAAGAAAGGGTAAGGAGGGTTATTGTTGAAAGTGAAGCCAAGGTATATTTTTCTTAAATCTAATCGTGTAAATTAACTTTTTTGTATTATATTTAATACACGTTCAAAAATATTTTTAGGTAAACTTATTAGCTCGAGAGTCGAAAACTGCTACTGAAGAGGAATTACGACTGGCAACCGAAAAATATAATGCTTGCTTAGATCGCTTAGAAAGCGAAAAAGCAGCGTTAAACACACAGTTAGCGCAAAGAGATTTGGAGATAATTCGTCTAACAGCAGCGTTGGAAGAGATGAAATGCACTGCTGAAACACAGGTATGGATTTCTAATTTAAACTTTTGATTTTCTTCGTCTCGACGTTTTCTCTCTTCATATTCATTGTCTCTTTCTCACGTTTTTTGTATACCTATGTAAATTTGTGAATGAGTGTATGCATGCCGTGTGTATTTGTATGTGCGTGCGCGTGTGTGTATATGTATGACTACAAAAGTAATAATGAAAATTATTAATTTAGGAGAGCTTTAGTCAAAGTTTACAAGCTGAATTGGACCGCGCTGAAGCCGAACTTGTTGAGAAGAAAGAAGAGCTGCGAAACTTAAAGGACCAAATTCGGACGGAATCCGCTGAAATGGTAGCTAGACGACGACGCTTTGAAGTCGTTATGGCGGAAAACCAAGCATCTGTAGGGGCTTTGACGCGCAGACTTGCACAAAGCGAGGCTGAAGTTGAGAGAATGCAACGAGAGTTGCAACTTAAAGAAAGTTCGTTACTGGGATACCGCGACGTTCTTGAATCGTTTACGCTCAACTCGCAAATGGTACAAGGACAACTTGATTCCATTACAGATCGAATCAACGAGAAGGTGGAATACATTAGTCAAATAGAGGCAAAGAGTGCAAACGAAATAAATGCAGCTAAATCGGTGTTGAACGACAAAATCGAAAATCTTAAAAGTCTCACTATTGACGAACTGACTAAAGCTCAAATGGAGTGTAAAGTTAAGTCCGAGCGCAATGCAGAGGTAATATTATAATATTTTACTAATATTCATATGGTATCTTAAATAATTCTAATCGCTATACTAATGTAGTTAAAGGGAAGTTTGCATCAAATGTCAAATAGACTGAGTGAAGCAACCGAAATGTTGCTCAAATTGGAAGAGTTTAATGATGAGCAGTCGATCGAAGTATCGAAATTACAGCTTCAAAATACTAAACTTCTACAGCAACTTGAAGATAAAAATAACGTCATTGAAGAGCACAAGGTTTCATTTGAAATACAAATGAATCAACACAAGACTGAAATTAATGAAGTATGTATCATTTCCCCAAATATTTCATTAAAATTTAGTCATTTTCTATCACGTGAAACCATAAGGTTTTCAAACATATTCGTATTAAATTAGTTTAGTTTAATTTTCATTTTATAATGATTCTAAATGTCAAAGGATTCGTAAAATCTTGTACAAATAATATGTACCACATAGCACTTAACTTGTTAAAGCAATAGTTAATTATATTTTTATTATTCCAATATTTGTTGCAGATGAATGAACAATTGTGCAGGTTAAAAGAAGAATTTAAAGTTCTTGAACAAAAGAAAAATGAAGTTGAGGTATTTAAAAATTTACATTTTTTTATTAAACATTGAATAAGTTTAATACATGAGATCATTTAAACTTTCCAGGAAAAAAAGTACGATCTTGAAGAATTAAGCTTTAAACATAAAGATCAACTGGCTGTGTTATCTCAAAATATTGAGAGTGAAAAAGCGGAAAAAGAAAGGCTCGAACGGTAAATATCACAATTATCGAAATATATACGTTATGTTACTGTTTGCATAAAAATATAATACTTTCTATACATTTAGACAAATAAAAAAGTATGAGGAGACGTTCGGGCGCTTAACGGACGAATGTAAGCAAGTCACGGAAAAGTATACCGAAGTAGTCGGACATAATAATCACCAACAAAGGACAAAACATATAGCGCTGCTGAAGGAAAAAATTAATTGCCAACAAAGAAATCTAGTTCAACTGCGGCAGGTTCGTTCACTCCTCGTTATCGCACTAGTGATTGGATTGTACCAGATATGGTCCTTATAACTTACGCAGTTTTTTTCATGATGCACTATTCAATGAAAACTTACTAAAAAACTTTTAAAGTTATGATATTTGCATGTTGATAATTTGTACTAATTTAACCGTACGTTAACTTATGAATGTATAATTTATTATATTATTTATATATTTATTATTTGTATCCTTAGAAGATCTAAGTCTGAGACTTCGAAAAAAACGAATGTTAAATAAAAGACGTTGAGCGTTTTTTTCCAATATTTTGACAGTGTGTTTTGTAGTAGATTTGATATCGCGTCACGACTTCAGCCTTTCAGTATTTATGCATCGTGTGTTTTCAGGAGCTTGATTCTGCAAGTGATATCGTGGACGAGCTACGTGAAACCACCGAAAAGCTGAAACTTAAGGAGCTTCGGCAGCTCGGCACCGGCAAGGAAAATCTCCACGTCGCTGGTGTTGCCGCTGCTATCTCATCTCCCCACAAACCGTTATTTCCGAAAAGTGCCAACACAACGCCCGTCTCGTCGCCCCACAAGCCGCACACGCCGCTCCGGGACCGGAACGAGTGATTTTAGATGGTTTTTCATGTACTTTTTCCAGGTCCTCGCCTATCTGTACACTCAGCTGAGAGATACTATGTGCAACTCGTGGAGAAAAAACGCTGACTGAGAAAGAAAAAACGACTTCCATATTTGTTTCCTCTTTATGTTTGTTACTACCATTCTTTCTGACTCGTCTTATTCTTTTTTATTACGTTCTGGTATTTATATACTTCGAAAAGCTACAGAATAATGTTAAATAGTTTAAAATTTAAGACTCTAATTAGCTGCTAACTTTTAGATTTGATAGATTATTATTTATTAAATTGTTGGGAAATTTATCCGTTTTATATTCGTATGTCCCAATAGGGTCCTCAGTGTTTTTTTTGAGGGTTTGGATAAACATATTTCATAATTGACATTGTAAAAAAGTATTTTTAGGAAAACTGTTTCTAATCGTTATTTTCAAAAAATTCATTATTATTCGTATTAATATTATTATTACTACTATTATTATTATTATTATTGTCATTACCTATTGAATATTTAAGAATAGTGTATCCAAAGTCTGATAATTATTTTTAATAACTTTATTATTACAATTATTATTAAGTATCCATAGTATTTTATCACCACATCAAACAATAATTCATATGTACTTAATAAAAAAAAAAAAATCGCCTAAAGAAAAGAATAAAGTTTAAGTACATAAACTACATCAAATATTTAAACTTTCTTATTCAAAGACACATTTACTTATGGAATGCCAGTGAAACTTGACTCCAAAAAGTTTTTAATGCTCAACATAAGACCAAAGTAAAAGTCAATGCCCAGCAGTCGATTTCGTAAGGGCTGTTGAAAAAAAGGGCCAAGAAAAGGCGCAGAAAGAGGGAGACAACGTATAGTCAAAGGGTCGCTATACTATACCGCGTCTTTCGGTGCCAAGAGGCCGCCGCAAGGGTTAGGTTAGTAAGACGCATTTTTTCGGAGCAGACTGCAGTCGCATACGTTCTGCTACTATTTGTTGTATATGAAAACGGAGAGAGGGAGAATCGACGGCGTCACGGGGGAAACACTTGCGCGGACAGCAGTGTGTTCACACGCCACGTATATTTCTATATGTGCCGAGCAGCTGACACTGCTGACAGCACTCCGAACGCTGCTGCACAGTAGTTGTATGTGTTTGTACTCCAGTGTTTGTAGTTTGTTTTACAATTATTACGAAAAATTGAGGGAAATGGACGCTCCTGGCAGTCTCGTAGATTTCGACAAGCTGGGTAAATATGTCATCTTGTGTATTACCGACAATAAGTAAACTATACTTAAGAAGTTGTACGAGTGTATAATTTTGTGTATAAAGGTGGCGAACTTATAAAGAATGCCGAGAGTGCGCGTTTTTGCAAATAAATTGGGAGTTTGAACTGTCGGACGCCGTTGTGCTGTAATGTGCTGTATTGTTGTACGGATTTACGTAAATCTGGCACTTTTTCAAATTTCGCTGGTGATTCTATTTGTGTAATTGCTAAGAGAAACTAGGTTCGTTTCGAGAATCAGTCTTACAACTTGATTAACTAGATTAATATTAAGTAGTGACAAAACTTGAGTAACATTTTTACGCCCAATATTTTATTAGGGAAATGTAAATGTCACAATGATGTTTGATTGTATAATGTGTAAAAAAAGTAAAAGTTTAGGGTGCAATGAACGTCAGGGGAAAGAAATTGAACACCAATGTAACTATTATTTTCAAAAACTATACCGTTTCCCATAAAAATATTATTATTGAATAGTTTAGAGTAGATATATATATATATATATTATAAATTATGAAAAAAACTTGAAATTTTGATTTCATTTCTTTAATTACACAAAATAGGATAATTAACGTAAGTGCCTTTTGTACGAGATAAATAGGGATATAATAAAACAGTTTATATTTTGAACAAGAAAAAAAATATTTCGAAAATGTTAAAAAATTTCAATTTTTTTTATTTTAAGAATGCCAAGATATTCTGAGAAACATACTTTATATAATATTGAAAATTAATAAATTCAATTGTTTCGTTTAATATAAATCGTATCATCTTATTTCGCAAGCTTTTTCCATCGGCGTTTTCATGACGAATGAATTTTAGATCTGATTTCGTCTTATGCATGGATGATTAGATTGTAAACAAAGTAAAAATCAGCTGAAAATTGCGGGATAATTTTATCACGATTTTTATGATACATTTGCAAATCATAATACGCATTTTTTAACTCTAATCTGCCAATGTAATCTGGATAATCAGAACAACCTTCAATATCCACTATAAAATACTGTCTGCATGTAATTTTAATTTATTATTTAATTAAAACATGATACTACTTATCAACACATCGTTTTATATATAATCAATATCTTTGGAAAATTTTTCAAAATAATTTAATCGAAATTTGTTTTCATAAAGTTGTATTAAATGGTTTATTTATTCGAATCAAATAAATAATATTTTCAACCAACACTTTAATCATCTTTCATTTTTCAATGAATTTATTTTCTCGTTATTGTTCCTTCGATGCTTGGTCATTATAATGCAGTAAAATTACTTCGCCTGCTTACTGAGAGAATTATGTATGCTTGATGTTTATTGTTCTAATTTGATTAGACACGACGAAAATCTATCTACTACGATAATATGACAAATTAGAACATAATAATTAATTGAATAATGAGTAAATAGCATATTTTAATAAAAATGCCTCTTAATTAATACATAATGATCACTATAAATTCTAAAAATCTAAAAAAATTTTTTTTTTTTGTGTACTACCAGTAATATATTTTCAAATATTCATTTTACTCATTCAGTATTATAAATTAAAAGTCGAAATTGCTTTTAAAAGATAGCTTGTAGAACTTTAAAAACCAATTTATTTATTAAGTTTTTCCGATAGAAAAATAAATTTAAATGAGTTATTTTACACTGAAAATATACCTACTAAATTCTCTTTTTAAAAAAAATACCTATAACCGACGATCTTTCAATTTCCAGACGCAGGAGCCCAAGAGCTCATTCGTCAAGCGAACGAGGCCCGCAACTTCTCCTACTCGCCGTACAGCAAGTTCAAAGTCGGCTCGTCGCTCCTCTGTAACGACAACGTCTCCCGGACCGGCTGCAACGTGGAGAACGCTTCATTTCCCGTATCCATTTGCGCGGAACGTTGCGCCTTGACCAAAGCTGTGAGCGAGGGTCAACGTAGCTTCCGGTCGATCAGTGTTGTTGCCGAGCGCATAGATGGTAGATTGACGACACCATGCGGTATGTGTCGCCAGATGCTCAGCGAGTTCGGCGACTTTCCCATTTACATCACCAGTCCGGATATGCGGGAGGTTCTGGTTACAACGACTTACAAGCTGCTGCCCTACGCTTTCCGAAAGAGCAGCAACGATGATTTACAGACGAGCAATTCCGTGTAGTGGAGAGAGAAGGCTTTTCCAAGATTGGATGGGAGCTGTGTATATTTCGTTTACTGGGAGAGAAAAAGTCCTATCTCGGCTTCACATGGAAAAAAAGTCCTATCTCCACTTCGCGTGGAAAATAGTCCTGTATCGGGCACTTCACGTTTTTACTGACGTTTAAATTGAGTACCGCTGTAGAGTTTTGAATAATCGGTCTCCGTTTCACGCTGGACTGATTATGCTAGCGACATTATTTGTCTATCTTACTATTATACAGCAACATATACTTTTATTGTGAAGTATTCAATTTATAGACAAAACTTAATTTTTAAGTGTACGAGATAGGCCATTCTTACGAGGTAAGCCGAAATAGGACTTTTTTCCACGCGAAGTAGAGATAGGACTTTTTTCACGCGAAGTCGAGATAGGACTTTCTTACTCGCGAAGCTGAGATAGGACTATTCTCCACACGAAGTCAGGATAGGACTTTTTTCCATGCGAAGCTGAGATAGGATTTTCTCTCTCCCAGCCGATTTTTTGAAGAATTGGTTAAGTGGTTGTAGGATCTGCAGTGGGGCTCACAGTGTCAGAGATATTGATTATTGATGGATGCAGTGCCACTGATAAATTTTTTTTTTCAAGTTTTATTATGCATATGTTAAGGTAGAGTTGAGGAAAGAAATAATAAAAAATATAAGATTTTCTAAACTGCTTTTTAATAAACGCATAAAATTACTTCTAAACATGATTTAGAACATATTGCTTCTTTGGTGTTCAATTTCTCAAGAGCCGATTGAAATTAAATTGTTTTCAACGTTTATTGTTCAGTAAGTGTTTAAATACAAATGTATTGTTCTTTCGTTATCGATAGAGAGGAAGTGTCGACTTTTGTTTAGTGTTGGTTTTAAAATTTCTGTGAAAATGTAAGTACGTTATACAACTCCGACACTTTATCAAATGAATCGTTTCCTTTAAGTCGTTTACGTGTTTTACGAGAGTACTTGGAACCGATCTAAAAGTTGTATGTACGATATATTGCGTAAAGAGATGTTTTACCAATATAAGTAACACAATAATCATTGTAACAAGGTTACTTCGATGTCCCATTGTTTACTAATATAATACCCTTAATGGGTAAGTACAAGAAAATAGAAAACAAAAAAAGATATTTTTAAAATGTATTCCTCTCTATATTGCGATACGGACCAAAACCGACAAATAAAATTGTATGACCAAAATATAAAAATAAAATTTGTAAAATACTCAAACTAATTACAAACAAATCAAAAATAACACTGTTATGCTCGTCAATGTAATAATGAAGAAAAATTTAAAAAAATTTACTGTATGCAATGAATATGTGAATTCCTTTGTGTAAGGCAACAGAATAAGATCGCAGTTTTTATTTTTAAGCGGGAATGCACCTGTATTATCTTAGTTTTACTTCATTTGTAAGCGTTTTTATATACTATTTACATTGTACTCAGAGCATGCAATTGCCCTACACCAGTGTGCTTCACTAGCGTCGCTGCCCTTTGTCGCAGCGCGATCACAATCGACTCGCAATAAGTATTATAACAGCGTATTTAAACGTTTGCGCGTATGTCTACACCCTCACTCATTCTCTGCTTTCACGCAATCAGAATCATTCAAAATATTTACATACACAATCTTGCAACAGGAACTGTGTAAAACGAGCATCTTCAAGTGCATGATCGCTGACTTGATGCTTGGCAGAATACATATCTATCGAAATCCGAAATTCCTTTATTTCCTTATTTGGTATCGAAGACCATGTGTAATCGTGGATGTTTACCAGAATGGACACCTATAACGCAAAAGACAAGAAACATTTATAGTAGTTTTTTTCTGATTATAAATGAAGTAGCGCTAAGAGACTTTTGACAAAGAAAACTTTTGTAAAATATATTCTTCAAAATTGTGCAAGAAATCTAATACTTTTTATAAATATAAAATGAAGTGTACAACATTTAATTAGTGTATGCTGTTATTAGAAAAAAACTCACCATCCTATATAACATTGGCAAAGATTTTCGTTGTTGGTCGCCTGTCGTATCAGCAAATCCACTTGCCGCTGAACGCTAAGGCTCTCCTCGTGCGAAAAGTCCCGACCGGTCAATTTATCACGAACTCTATTGATAATTTGCAGCGCTTTTTTATTCAATGCTTCTGGCTGATTACTGTCACCTATCAACAAAGAATCAATTTAGTTATATTTCAACATTAATTATCATACTCATGTATCTCCACAAAGCTTACCTCCGTTTTCGATGCTACAAGGCACGCCCTTCTTCGGGAACGTGGCGCTGAGCGTATCGAGCATATCACCGTGCTCCTGACTGCTACCCGCGCTCATACCCTGGGCGTCGCTCCTCTTACTCTTGGGCACGGCGTTGTCCATGAGTCTCCAGTTTAACAACGGATCGTAGACAAAAGCCTCGAGTACGGCCATCAGACTGTCCTTGTTGCGATGGAGCACCGACATCACTGATTCGCAGGTGCGCCGGTAAGTGCCTTCGATTCCCGTTACCTCCATCGCGTTTATCAACATACGGGTCAATCGGAAAGGTATCTTCTCGGGGAATTTCTCGCGTGTCATTGCCACCTAAATAATAAAAATCCATATCATATAGATATCATAAAACATTTCATTCAAATTTCTGTTAAAAAAGATTTTTCAATTACCTCAAAGCAATCGCCGAAATCTATATGGAGTATTTTACCACTAAGACGATCCAACATCAAATTCGAGGGATGACGATCGCCCAATCCCAGGATGTAGCCTACCATGGACATAACGGCCAGAGATCTCGTGTAATTCGTGCGCCGATCGAACCACACCTCGCTCGACGGTGATTTCAGCCACAACAAACGCGCCAGATCATCGCCATGGGTGTGTTCCAGCGCGTGCTCAAAAACTTCTACTTTTTGCATAAGCATTAAGTGATCGTAATCCGGTGCCATCTGTAATGGAAAATGAGTATGTTGTGATAGTCAGTCAATAAAGTGAGTAATGAAATCATTAAAATTGGTTACTCACTCTGAGCATAATCCTATGCTCGATGTTCAGAAGTATCTTCTTTTTCTCTCTGTAGTCTCTAATCAGCGTATGCAGTGTGTCACAGTGAGGCACCCATCCGATGAGACCACTGTTTGTGGATAACGGAATGACAGCGTACCTCTATAATTTTACATTTTTTTTATCAATATATCAAAACGATAATATAATACAGCATTCCAATCATAAATACAAATAAACTCTAACCTGAATCGTTAGGTTTCTCCTAAACGTATCAGGATCATGAAGCAACAATGTATTGACTAGACCGAACAGCTGCATCACTCGCTCATCCTGACGTAGATCCTCGTGGCCCTTCAGCAGGAACATATAATCCTTACCATTACTACCCTTGATGCAAAGCTTCCTCGGGCGCTGTTTGCTCGTGATGACCTGCATGGAACTCTGTATACTGGCGATCCTTATAATAGGCAGCCCGGGCTGATAGCTGCCCGGCACAGCGAGCTCCAGGTCACGGCAGAGTAACAGCTTCGGACTGACGTACTGTAGCTCTAGACTCGTAAGCTGCGGCAGCTGTCTGGATATCCGACGGAAGACGTGGTAGTAGAGGTCCCAGGCCTGGTTGAGGTCGCGCACGTTACCCGATACCTTATGTCTATGGCACCATTCCTGCGCTTCCATCAAGTCTCTACCATAAGCTTGAGTGAACGAGGTTTCCTTGAGCGTCTGCGGACCGCGTTCGAGCATAGCATGCAGCGGCTCCAGCGTGTCGAACATACCCTTGACGTTGCGCTCGCCGAAGTACAGGCGACTCGCTTCTTCTAGACCCTCGTGCCAGAGCTCGTGCCAGAGTATGGCCACGCGAATCAGCTCGTCGCTCACCATCTTTGCCTGTTGCACAAGGGTTGGACTGTGCTCGCTCATGCTATTTAAGATTTTATTGGCAGCGGTTTTACGTGCGTGACTCGCGCTCTTCGACGCGACGGTCAGAGGGTATACCAGCGCCTGCGGATGCGTCTTGCCGATATCCACCAGGAGGTTGTGTATGCAGCGACCCACGAGAGCGCGAGGCGTGTCGATTCTCGCGATCAGCTGCGGTATCACCTGCAGCCACGTGTTGATTTCTATGAGCCGTATGCCCTCAATGATGGCCTCGTACACCTCGGGCCACTGTCCGTACTCGAACCAGAGGGTGAGCAGCCTCAGCGTGTCCTGCAGCGAGTTGCCGTGCGATAGGTTAATCGACCTGATGAAGCCCTCGAGTGCAGGTACGGTGAATCTTGAAATATACTGGGACGAGAGATTACTCCTGACGGCGCCGTTAGCGAGCGGTGCGCTGGTCGATTGTTCTCCCAGTCCGCTGTCACCCTGCTGGTGCTTGTAGAAGAGTACTGCCTCGAAATTGGTGTAGGCGAAGGCGTGCCAGGCCTTGTACCAGCTCGAGTCGTGTTTCGTCGCTGCGGAATAGTAGGATAGTACAGCTGGGATCGACGGTTCTTTAATACCTTGCAACGCTTCCAGCCATTCGCCCAATTTAAGATAACATCTAGCGAGCAGACGTCTGCGTTTATCGTCATCGGGCTGCAACGGTATCGGCGGCTGTTGAGGCAGTTGTTGGTTTGGCAGGAAACTGTGCACGAAGCGTTGTAGCTGTCCGTAGGCCTCCTCGCGCTTTCCTGCCACCCACATATGCTTGCAATAGGCGAAGGTCACTTGCGGATGTGTCGTTGGAAGCCACTGGTCAGCTCGCGTTGATGGATCAGTGCCGAGGAGCATGACCAGGGTCTTGTGGCAAAGCGCGAGATTGCCGCTCTTCCGGCAAAGACTCGCATACTTGAGCCAGGTGTGCATATCGTCCTGCGGGGAGATAACCAGAGTGTGAACCTGGATGATCTTCTGCCAGTCCTCAACGATGCGTTGACCTCCTTGCAGTCGCTCCCACCACATTGACTTGATGGTCAACCGTCTCTCAGGCACGAGCTTATATTGGATGACCTCTTCGAGCTCGGCCAGCTTTTGCACCTCCACCATAGCGTTGTACGCTCTCTGATAACTCTCGCCAGCCATGGCCGTCAGCTCCGTGTCCAATAAATCTCTGGCGCTATCGATGAGTCTGTGCGCCAGGTCATACTCCTCGTCGTGAATGGCCAGCACGGCTCTGTAAAAGGCGCCGTCCTGTGTATCCTTCGGTATCAGTGCTACGTGCTTCTCCATGCTCTCCCACTGGTTCAGACCCCAGGCGGCGGCGGCAGCCATTCGCGCCATACGCTGCTTCGTCTCCTGAGTCTGCGACGTCCACTGGCTCATGGCTACATCGTGAAGCTGTCCCCATTCACCGAGCGCTTCCAAGCACCGCATCTCACCAAGGGTAGACTCTACGTCTTGGCAGTCAGCCTCGAGTCGCTCGCGATACAGGTGTAACGCCTTGTCCCAATTGTGTAGTTTCTCGTACCAGCGTACCTGGACCTTCAGCTCCTGCTTATTGTTCTCCTGCTGCTGGTTCATCACATACTCCAGAAGACCCTCGGCAGCCTCCTTCTGCTGCAGTTTGTTGTTGATGCTGATCAGCGATTCGAAGACAGCGCCGCTCCTGCCTTTGTGAAACTCATCTTCCTTGTAGTGCAGTGCCTTGGCGTAAGCACGGCAATGCATGGCTCTTTCGCCCAAGACTTTGCTGTCCAAAGGTAATGGACCCTTATCGCAGTGCTCCATGAATTCGGCCAAATTGAGAATGGTTTGACTAATTTCGGGTAGGTCCGGTACCATGAGCGCCTGCTGCAGCGTCGCGACGAGCTCTGTCCGGTGAGACTCGTCGAGCTCGCTCCAGCAGGATACGAAGGCCGCATTGAATAGATCACGGGGCAGCTGACTGTACGTCTGGGCGAGAGCCCAACAGGATCTCAACGCTGGAGAGGGGGATTCTTTGAGAAGGCCTATCGAGAGACTACGCAGCCACTCTAACCAATCGTCTTTAGAAACTCGTCTGGTAGCAGTCCAAGCTTTCTGTAAATTCGACGCCGATACATTTAACTTCTTTATAACGGTTGTATCTGCTGCCGATGCTAATCCTAATTCAGCTCTCTGGGTCTTGCTACGCGCCTGCCTCTGTCGCGCACCGCTCAACAGCAAATGATCGTGTTCCGCTTCGAAACGTCCCTGTCCACCGCCCATTCTTGACGCAGTCTGTACTTTATCGACAAGACTTTCGAACCGAGAGTGTACGATTCTGTGTTTTGCCATAACACGTTGCACCAACGGCAGGAAGATCTGGAACTTGGGTCCGAGTTGCAGCAATAGTGCACAGAGCGTCTCGCAAGCAGGGCCCCGTAGTTCTGGACACTGGTCTAGTGTGCGTGCTAAGGGGTGAACGATACGCGAGGCAAAGTCGGTGAAGTCGAGGCATTCGGCGAGCTGCTCGACAGTTTCAAGAGCACAACGGCTTACGACTACGGGGCAGTCCGAAGAGGCTTGGAACAGCCGAACTACTGGAGGCAGTACGAGGTGTAGGTAGTTGTCGAGGTTACCGGCAAATTTCTGTAAGGCGAGTAAAAGTTTCACGGTGACCTGACGTTCTTTACTTGAGTCATGACCAAGAACTCGAAGTATCTGTGGAAAATTTTATTTTTTAAATTGACGAAAAATTTCCATCAAAAAATAAATTACTTTTTTTTATATAAAAATATTTACCTGCGGCATAAGGCGGGGTAGGTATATCTTAAATTCAGCTCCTAAAGCTACGGCTATATGTTCGACTAGGTGAATAAGAGTGCCTTGAAGAGGACTGTTACAAGTCCAGAACTCACGAACGAGCTCAAATATATCGTCGAGGTAGTTTCGTATGTGCTGCTTGACAATAGCTATGAGAATAGCTAGCTGCTGGAATAGGTACTCCCGAAAGTTCACGTCGGCGGTTCTCAAGACATTTAAGAAACTTGGCATCACCTGAAATATCGTTTAAAAATTACGTAAAATAAATCAATGCATAAAATACCAAGAATATTAAATTATCTCTCACCTGAGGTATATATGGCACACACTTAATACCAAGGCTCTTGAAGATAAACGTAACAGCCTGTACTACCATCGTGTGATGTTGAGCGAGGGTAGGCTCGCGAATGATTCTCATGAGGGTAGCTATGGCGACTGCTGGGTAATATTCCTCGAGCGTGGCCGATGGCATATTAACGAGCATCTCGCTGGTGCTAAGCTCATCGGCCCCGTCAGGTCGCGCGTCCGCTGATGGCAGTGAGCTCAGAGCCTCGAGCTGTGGAGACGAGATCTGACCGAGGTTCATCTTGTGCTTATATGGGTCTAAGGCACCGAGCAAACCCAGCACGCGTATCGTTTCGCGACGGACAACAGGTTGCTGCTCCGTTTTCAGGAAGTTCATCAATACATCCAGCAGCGATGGGTACTAGAAATTCAATGGAAAGTATTACTATGATATTTTATACTTGTAAAATAAAATTTTGTTACCTGTGTATATGGACGAACGACATGACCCGTACTACCGACTAACTGTCCCAACACCCACAATGCCACTCCTCTCTTTTCGGGCGAGGACGCATCGACAAGCATCTCGAGCAGAATGGACAAAAGTTCGGGCATCCATGGCTGCATCTCGGCACCGCTAACCTCAGCCAGATCGCCAACAGCTCGAAGTACAGCCAGTACGACGCCTGGATTGGGCTCGGCCTCCTTTAGCTTAGGCACAAGAACTTTGAGCACGGGTTCCATGTATGGTCGTATAAGACGCGGTGCTGAGACGACGAGGTGGTCAAGCATACGCGCCGACTGCTCCTTATTACGGCCCATTCCCGAGTGCTCAAGCTCCGTGAGGAACTGGATCAATGTTTTGCGGAGCGATGGCATGACATACGCCGGGTTCATACTGCTCAGACGACCAATTGTACGGATGGCTGAAAATTGAAAAATTCGTTATTACAGGAGTACATTCAACATGGTAAATGAATAAACAGACAAAAAATAATGGTTTTCTTACCCAATTCACGTATTTCAAACACTTCATCGTTCATAGCGATAAACAGGCACGATAGACTCTCCGCCTGGGCGAGATGTATATCAAAAGGTTCATCGAGCGAGGCCAGCACCCAGTATCGCACGTCTGGATCGGTATCCGTAATACCGACGACGAGAAGTTTACCTAGCACACTAGACACTGTGCTGGTAACAGTGGGCCCAGGCTGGCCCAGAGCAAGTCGCAGCAGCCGCGAACAGGTCTTGACAGCCTCGAGTCGTACTTCCGGCTCTTCCCAGGTAAGAAAGTAATCAGCGCACCGTCGTACAAACTGGAGCAGCGAATTACCGTCGAAATTGAAGGTGCCTAGGGTGCGCAGACCCAGGACTGTCGAGGCAACGTCAATTTCCGTCGGCGGAGCGGAGACTGGACTGGTAGCTGTCCACGGAGCGCCTGGGTGACGTAACGGTTTGTACATCAGCACCTGTGAGAGCATGCGTAAGAGACCCTGCGATATGTCCGGCTTCAGAGACGGTACGGTGTGGGCCAGCTCTCGCAGGGACGTCGTTAGTATAGGCGAGAGTCCGGTTGCCAGCATGGGTTCTAATAGGTCGCGGACATCGGCCGTTATTGTTTGCTTTACCGCATGGCCGAGTAGAGTGATGCAGACAAAGACAGCGGGCTCGAGTGTCGAGCTCCTCTTCTTGTTCGGCGTTTCTTTGGACGGCAGCGAGCTTTTTATCACCTCCATGATCTTTGGCAGATAGGGCTTAATTTCTTCGTCTACGGCCACGGCAATCAGTCCGATAGTCGTGAATGCCGCCGCTCTGTCCTTTTCTCTGCCCCGCAAGCTCAACAGCAGGTAGTTGAGAACCTCGCGTAGATTGTCGGCAACAAATTTGTCCTTGTTGAAGGCACCAAGTCGAGGCAATAGCGTCATGAGGGCATTCTGGATGTGGCCATTGCGACTGTGTCGCTGGTTGATCACGTCGCTGTTGATGTCGTCGAGCTTCTCGAGCATGAGACTGCGACAGGCGGCTGACTCATGAATCGGATAGAGGCTGTGCTGTACACTCGATGCGTTCTGTGAGGAAGCCGACCATTTCGATACGAGGCTCGTCCTCAATCTGGGCATCAACGATAGAATATCGTTTTCGTTCGTTTGCGAGGAGCAGTTTAATCGATCCATTAGATCCTCGTAAAGTCGTTCCCATTGAAGATTACTGCAGCGTAGCAGCTCATTTAGAACTAAAAGCGATCCGTGAATACGGTCGTCTCGGTTAAAACCCTTCTCGCGACTGTAGACGTCTTCGAAGCCAGCCACTATCTCGTCGTAGCATTGCTTGTACCACTGCGATTTGTGCATCTGCTTGGCCGTCTCGCGCTGAGCCGTCACCACTAAAGCTGCCCTGAGAGCCTCGACTGCTCCTTCTCTGATCACAGGCTTTGAATCGCGTACAGCATTGAATATGAGCTCGAAAAACTGTGTCACCTGCTGGAAGAAATATGTAGGCATGGAGACTGCAAGTTCCTTGAGAACAAGGACAGCTGCATGTCGTTTATTTTCATGTCTGTCACCGCTAAGCCACTCAAAAGCTCTCTTGACTTCAAATTCCACATATTCTGCGGTAAAGGTACCAGATACCAGAGCTAACTTTCCAACTGTCTTGGCAGCTAGTTCCATAACTCCAACATCATTGGAGGGTAATAAGTTACGGAGGTAATTGGCAAATCTTATAGTGCGAGTGTTGATGTTTCCAACATCTGCTCCAATAAGGCAGACAATTGCCAGTATTCCTCCCTTTTTCTCATTTATATCTGAGCCAGATACCATTTCAAATATGTGATGATTGAATTCGTCCATGAAGGCTGTGATTTCTTCTTGCGTGACTTCGCGTAGCTCTGTCTTGACATAAAGACAGAGCTCGCGAGCAGCCTTATTCCTGACATCTTCATGTTTTGATTTGAGCCGCTGTACAAACTGTAGAACTAGCGAACTTGTCATCTTTATGATGACAATCTAGTCACTCTCCGTCCAGAATTAAAGATGTACTAATGTAAAGACATTTCTAAAGAGAATGAGAAAATAATTAGTACTTCTTAAATTTTTAATATGCTTATTCACTATATATATATATATATATATAATTTATAACCACTTAATAAAGCTTTGAATACGTTATTCGTTTAATTATTTTTTTTATGCAATAAATTAGTTTAGAATTTTTAAGCAAAGCCAAAAACTAGTTTTAAAAAAACAGCGTAGGGACCTTAAATTGCGCACTTTAAAGTGTTCATTGAAAGTCCAAAGAAATACGAAATAAGCGCCCGATAGGTTAGAACGTACCTGCACCAGTAGCTTACAGTCGGCGGATGCAAAAACAGAACTGATGATTTCAGTTTATTAAATTCCGCCTTTGATCGCACGATAATATAACAACGAGATTTCTTCCGATTCCCGTATAAAAATCTCCCAATATTTACATGATGATGCTCAAGCTCAATGTGACAAAGTATAAAGTCAGCTAGATATAGCGCGAGCATGCAGTGAAGTGTGATAACGTCCACTTTTGGTCATGCGTATTCGCCTTGTTACGAGCAGTTACGGCCTTACGGGTATATAGACAGACTAAGTACTTCTACGCAGCACTCAGCAGTATTATTATAACGCGGTCCACAAGTTTCCATGCTCCTAGGACCTAGACGCCACGCCCACGCTCCACCAGTGTAGTATATACAATATGTGGCCGCGTAAGTACCAGGATTCTTATTCCCAAAGAAACTCACCGGTACACCCAGGGTATATACTCACTTTGTGGGATTAACCCTCAAACGGAAAAAAAATATGTGGCCGCATAGCGTGGAAGCTTGTGGACTGCGTTGCTGGTGTTCATTTTTGGAAGCTTAGTTTGTTGTTGTTTGTTTTTGTTGACTTGCGCCTTGCGGGCTGCCGGGTGCCGGCTGCAAATGCCACGCGCGATTCCAATTGTGGCGCTCGGAGCGAGAGCCGCCTGTATAGGGATTACTTAATCGTGGGTATCCATGTTGTTGAAGGTGATGGATATTTTGAGGGATCCAGAAGCAGAGATAGAGACAATATTACCTGCGTATCTGGCAGCTAGAAGTCTACCTGTAGTAGTTGGATGGAGGTGACCTTTCACCTTTGTCGAGTCAATGAGTTCAGCAAAAACCACAAAAGGGCCTTGGTTCATGAGCGAGTACTGTTTTACCAGGTTTTACCTCCGATTTCTTCTGTCTGATTCAGATTTTGAAATTCCCCGCCAGTTATTCTCTGCGCATGTGCACTGATACCAATTTTTGAACGGAGGCATAGAGCAGGGCTACCACCTCGGAGCCAAATAACGAAAGAAGAAAGCTTTTTTCAGGATAGAAAAGAAATGTGTGATACAACATGATAAATTTTTATATTTTTTACGTATAAATAATAGAAGTCAGTTTTGTTGTCATTAAGAAAATAGCGTGAAAATTAGCAACTGCGTATACAACTACAATGACACAGCTGTTAAATCTGCCATTGGTTGATGGCAACAAGTTCTTTGTGGTGGATGAAGGTGGGTTATTGCACATGTAAACATAACCCCTTAACTCAAAGAATAACAATACTACTTTACCGACTTTTTTTCCAAAAATTTCAGACTCAGTATGTTTGAGATATTGACTATAGATTTTGATTTTTTTTTTTATTGTAAATAAATGAAGTAAAGTGTATGAGGGGTATAAAATTTACTTAATTCTACTGTTTCCATTGTCGACCACCTGGTTGAATAAATGAGATTGTTTTTTAAAACTTATCCAAACTTTCAATATTTTACATTTAAAACATTCCAAACATTTTTAAATGAATTTTCTAATCAGGTATTTTCTTATTAGGTATTTATAAAATGTAACTAGTAAAGTAGAATTGTTACAGAAACTTTAAAGCTTTGTCACTAAAAAAATAAATTACATTTCAGGAGTTGATGCTACTTTCGCAGAAGCTTTAATAATAGCTTGGATTCAAGCAATAAGGAAGAAAGGCATTGAACATCCAGTAAATTTTTTATTATTTTCGTATCCCAAATACAAGTTAGAAAGATGCTTAAAACGTTTAAATTTATCAAATTATCAAATAAAAGATTATTTTAGTGTAAATAAAGAAAATGAAATTAACTATGAAAATTTAACAAATTTTGTTACACAGAATAGAAATTCAATTTTTGTTGTCAATTGTTTGAATACATTAGTATTACAAATAGGAGTTGCTAAAGCATGTAGATTTATTGAAAAATTATCTCAAAATCACAAGGCCCAAGTTTTTTGTATTTATAGAAGAGATTTCCATCAAAATATTCATAGGATAGAAACACTGGGTAATATTTATATAAAAATAAATAAATCTAAAAAGCTTGGTTTTGAATCAAATAATCATTATGAGGTAAATATTGTTCATAAGAAACCTGGTGGTAGTGTTACACACTGGAATGAATTAGTGCAACAAAATGTTGAAAATTACAATTTTGTGTCAGAAAAAATTCCAGATATCATAGATCTAAAAAAAGAAATAAATAAGCCACCAGAGAACATTGTTAAACCAAAATCATCTTTCAGGATAGAGATGAATGAAAAAGAAATAAAGCAAAGAGATAGTGTACCATTGCCTTATATTTTACCAGGAAACCCTGGAGGTGAATCTAAAATTATTTATGTGCCAGATGATGTAGATGATTTGGATGAAGAGGATCCAGATGATGATTTGGATATATGATTAAAAATAACTAATATTATCTTCTGTCGTGTATTTATTACAGCCCTTTCATGTACAATATCACAACATCTTTCCTTATTGTCTGAGAAAAATACTTTGCTTTTTTGTAACTAGCAATAGCCAAACTTACAAATCACTGACCAGCTTAACATAAGTCTTTTTCTTTTAAATTTGACAATATCTGATGATCTGTTACCATGAGTACAAACGTTAAAATTTGTATTATGTTATAACAATATAAAATGTCTCGCTTCTGGAATCTTGCTCATTTCCATAAGTTCAAATAAATAAATTACATTTCATAGAAAAGTATCTCGATTTACGTATTTACATTTACATACATTAAAAACATCAACTAGCGCCTGCGCTTGATTTATCACTCAAATTACTTGGTCGAGTCCTAAATATAACAAATTTTCAAGCAATCTAAGCGCTAGATTCTAGATTCATAAAAAAATAAAATACTAAATGATTGAGAACAAAAATAGCTGTTATTTTTGCAAAAATTATAGGAACTAAAGCTTGCACTTACCAAGGCATTAATTATTTTTTGTATATTTTTAATACTTAAAATAAAGTTAAATTATAAAAATGTTTTTCGCTTTCAACCTTTCTGTGAGCTTTGCAACAATCAAACGAGATCATCATTCGAAATGGCTGTTTCGAAAAGTTTTCTCTTTTACAGTAAAAAAGCGAGAATCGTACCGTAATAAAAATACGTTTATCAACAAATAATATAGGCACTTGTTGATTCTCGAAAATATTTAGCAGCCTTCGGATTTTTATACCAAACAAAACATTGCGCTATAATTGTTTTTGTTGTAATCCTATTCTCCATTAAAAAAAAAAATCAAATCACATCAATCTTTCTTCGAAACTTTCATTCTTCAATTTTTGGTTTAAAGAAGTGTGCGTCAGCACCTTCATTTGATAATCTTGCCGAAAATTAGGCTCGAAATGTATACAAGAGATTTCGGTCGTGAAAGTGTTGAGTACCTTCCACATGATTCAGTACTCGGGTGTCGAGAAGGCAGCGCCCATAATGAATAGCCTCCTCGCGATCTTTGGCAATTCCTGCCTCCAGTAGCCAATCAACCAGATCAGTGCCAGTAAAAGCACCAGTGTATGTTCGTAGTAGATGTCGTCGACATGCTGCAATTCGAGTTTGACATTTTATCAAGTAGCAGCGGCGAAATTGTTCGCGGAAAGCTTTCGCCTCGGGACTTAAGGAGTCCTCGTCTGGAAGCTGAAGTTCCTTTTCTAGTTAAAAAAAAGTATTATTTATAAATGTCAAGAATCTCAGACATAAACAAAAACTTTTTTGATACCATAGCGGTAAAATTCGATTTTACGGATTGATTTTAGCCCATGAAATTCAATCCCGTAAAAATGGAATTTTACAGATATGATACCAAAATATTGTTTCTCACTCGGCCGTGAAATTACATTTTACGGCCTCGAGATGAAATATACTATTTTTATAGTAAATCCTTACCTAGTCTCCATTTCCTTAAAATATTACGTAACCAACAACCTAATTTCCCTAAACCTGGGTCGAGACCAAAAATAGCAAAAGCAACTAAAGATTGACCAAAACCTAAGGCTACATCTAAAAATGCTAATTCAGTATAAATTCCAGTCATTTCTTCCATTACCAAAGTAGCTACTGTCATTGCTAGCCCCTGAAAAGAATAATTATATGTATTTTTAAAATTTTTATAATTAAAAATTATTGTTGGTATGAAAAATAATTAAAAGAAAATAAAATGGTTAAACAAACATTTTACTTACTGTAAACATGGAACATAATAATAATATTAAAAGAACAAGATGGCGCAAAATTTGAGGATTTTCTACACTCTGAGCCTCCTCTTCATTTTCTGATTCACAGTCTCTGTTACAGTCGTACTCTTCAGTTGAACAGCATGGACCATTGGAGCAATCATTACCATGATTCATACTAAAAAAGAAATATCGGCATTATATAATTTTGAAATAAGTACGAAAGTTTTTGAATAGTATTACGAGGTAGATACCCTGGTAAAATTGGTCCGTTTGTAGGCGATACGAGATCCTCAACATCAACTACATTTCTACCTGTTGCTAATCTATTTGATTCAGATCTGGATTCGGGCCTAGATTCAGTGGCGAGAAGACTACTATACGATGTATGAATAGCGTTTCTTCGCTGATACCGTTGTCGTAATATTAAACAACCTACAGTGACTGCAAAAATGTGTGAGCGTAAATATAGTAAAAGAGTTTAAAATTTATTTAGGTAAAAAGAAATATAAAAAATGTATATTTACCAAAAAAACAAAAAATTAATACGAGAATAGATATGGCCACATGAACTCTACCATACTGAAAATTTGGATTCCTAAGGTCATCATCTGATGGAATAGTTGGACTTACTGTTAAACACATTAAACATACAATAAGGAATGGTGCTCTGAAAATGAAAAAAAATTGTTAAAGTAATTGTTTACATATTATTTTTCATTATTAAATAAAAATATTTACCCCCAGCATACAATGAAGAACCATTTTTGTAAACTTTCAACAAAAGCAGTAGTTTGTGAGCTCAAGAATAAAAGAGTTATTGCAATTGCTCCTGTCCAAAAACGACTAGCATACACTCCAATAGTTATTAATCCGAATTGCATATACCTAAAGAAAATGTTCATAATGGTTTAATTGATGTTTACAATTAAATTATTATGATACATGATTTAAGAATGAATTAATATTATTTTTACCATAAAAGAGTTGCAAATTTGCTGCTATCTAATTTCGTCCATATAATAACACCAACTGCAGTCATGAGCTGAAAAGTAAATGAAAATAAAATTTTAAATAATATAATTTCAAAAAATTTTCTGTTGACTAAACTTAATATGTTGTTTACCTGTGCTAAAATTAAACAAAATGTGCATCTATGAGTAATACTTCTAAGAACTTTTCTTTTGATAACTAGGAAGCAAATTAATAACCAGATAGAAGCAGCTACTGAAGCTGCACTGGTATCAAGAGAAAAAGCTTTTAATTCCTTAGCATATTCAGAAGGTGATACACCATTGCCTATGGCATTGATTAATTTAGCTGATATGAACATTAGGGGTGCAGATAGAAATGTACAGACAACCATTGCTGATGCAATCAAGTCTATATCAATATTATAACGTAGTGTAAAGATAAACAGAGCAGGAGCTGTAGGAATTGTTCCATAGAGAAAACCAAAAGTACTCAGATCTGATGTATCTGTAGTATTTTCTCCAGCATTCAGAAATACCACAGTCTCTCTTATAATAAGTGGAAGTACTAGGAGTTTTATGGAAATGAGAATTCCTGGTATCACTAGAGCAACACCTTTTAGTTTATGAATTTTCCCGACCATCATAAGACCAAGCAGAAATAGAGCTGTTGCAGAAAATGCATTTCCCAATACTTCTAAAACTACTTGTATCATGGGTGGCAAATTGTGGCTAAAAATGAGATTTCCTACGATTCCAAGAACTGTCATTAAAAGTACAGGATTTAAAGCTATTCCTTTGAAAATCGCTTTTAGCATGTCAGCATTGCTACTTTCTGGACGATTTTCTTGACCTAGACGACGTTTAGCTATTTCTAAAAACACAAAACCAATGGGGTTTAGTGCCACCAAGGAAATTGGTGCCAAGAGATACAAATATGCTGAGTATTCTGGATGTGTGGAGCCATACAAAGCATTTACTGAAAAAGAAAAAGATTCATTCATTTTTGTTAAAATATTATTAGTGTGAGAAACTGAACATTATGATTGTAAATAAATTACTCACTCATTGGATATCCAATAGCAAAATCATTACTTTGTGTTGTAAATATAGCGAAAAGAGCCGAACGCCCATAATTGGAAGGTTTTGTACTTATAAGAGAAACAATTAAAACAACAAAAAAGACTATACTTTTAGCTACGAACACTGCGAGCAAAAATTTCCAATTTACTGTAGAAAAATCTAATTTAGCCATTGACAAAAAGATAAGTGCTGGTAAAGAAAATGTTCCAACAAAAGTATTCAATCCATTTGCTTCTGCTCTTGTGATAACTCCCAATCTTCCAGCAATGTACCTGAAAGAAAGATATTATTAAAATACATGATGACATTCTTTAATAATGACCAACACTCGGCTACAGGAAATAACTAATTTGCTTGCTGAAATTTTTATGAATGTACATGACATACAAAGCCAAAAAAGCTTTTGTAATAAATATTAGCAAGATATAAGTACTTCCAATATTTCATGGCTCTATGTGAAAATATTCTTAAACAATTGATAACATATGGTATAGAAACCTCACTATCTTTCTTGCGCAACAACCAATATTTAACACAATAAAATAGTATAACAATCATACTCACCCACATAATATAATTCCAAAGCATTGTACCAGAGCAAGGTACAAGCTGTCTATGGGGCTGGCCCCTTCATTCGTGGAGACATCCATTTTTTCCATGGACTCTAGTGGGACTCGGGCAAATAGTGTCAAATATTATCTGCAAACAAAGCGAATGTATTCATAAGACACAGAGCACACACATAGACAAGGAGGAAAAAAGAATCTGGAGCCAGAGGAGATAACAGGTGATCTTCCTTCTCCTCCAACAATACTAACTTACACAATAAATTCGTTATTATTAGGTACTGAATCATGGTCTCAATGTTACAGTTTCACTTTTACAGGAGACGCTCCAATAGCTCGCGCTCGGGATCCTTGACCACAAAGCAATCCTTCTCCGTGGCACTGTAACACAAACAACAACAAATTATTACTCTGAGCATACATCTTCTCTGATAATCATCGCTTCTTTTCATTACCATATAGCTCTATGCACATAATATTGTCCGGCCGCGCGCAGGTTAGAAAGCCCGACGACTGTAGCAGTAGCCCGTCAGCCGTGTCCCCCATTCCCCATCGCGACGGTAATTGCAGTCACGCGCTCGCTACCGCGCGGAAGATGCTTGCACATTGTTTTTTTGCACACTCTCTCTTTCTCACTCTCGCTCACGCGCTTGCGACGTCACATGACGATGAATCATGAAATTATGCGGCTGTGTGGGTTGTCTATATGTAGGTATCGACCGAGAGTAGGTATATAGGAGCAGGAGAAAGAGACCGGAGGTAAGTAGGTATAGGTAAAGCGAGTAGGTACCGTTCTCTTATACACCAGAGAGTGCAAAAAACTCTACGTCCTTTCGCTCTCTTTCGCTCTTGCGCTGCAGCAGAGAGAAAAACTTCACGAAAGCGAACTCGATCTCACGCCTTTGTGCGCGCGCGTTTAGCCGTGGGCGGACAATCGACTGCGGTTGCGCGAACCCATACGTGTGTGGGATTTGGGGAAGTGGATCTTATATTTTTGGTGAATGGTTTTTCAAAGAGAGCGGGTGAGAGACTGCGATTCCATCGTGTACCTATACTGTCCGAGAAGTTCAAGTCATTGCTGATTAAATATTTAGCTGTTAATTTAATTATCTTTGAACAGGTGTTTCCCGTACTGCATGTACTCAATAAGATTATTGTTTTCCAAGCTTTTCCAAATTTTTTCGTGAAAATAAATGAATCATCAGCGGATTTATGACGGTTTATTTGTCCATTGTTTTTTAAACAATATAATATTTCTAAATTGTAAATGAAAAAAAAAAAAATTAAACTATCATAACATGTATGCTGAAAATTATAAAAAAAAAGTCATTTACAAATAATACTATTTTTAAAACGCATTTTGGGGGCTTCCCTTATATTATAATTATGTTATCGACATTTATATACACAAGATACGGTAATCGGTCACGTAAATCTTTTTACGCTATTATATCAATCAATCATCAGATAAGTTATCATAT
>JAPYZO010001005.1:347-28580 GCA_030522905.1 Torymus flavipes | reverse complement strand
GAGATTTCAAATTCAATTTCAAGATAGCATAACGTTAATATCACGTCGACCAGTCTCTTTTCACATAAAGTTTTTGAAAATTCATCACGCTGGATTATTCATTAAATATATATGAGTCGCGTGTCTCTCTTTCAATATACGCATTACTTTGATAAAGAAGTAGGCCTCCGTGGCATGGTGACGCACAACAATGAATAAAACATCGTCTCGCGCGCAAATTAAGCAAAAATGAATTAAAGTTTCATCATTCGCTCATAAAATAAAAGCTCTCCATAACGAAATTGAAATAAAATTCACGAGACTCGCGGGAGCGAGAGAGACAGCGTAATGAAGCATTCGACTCGAAAATTGAAACCGCAAAAACTAGCGAGACCGGAGAAGGGGAGGAAAAACGCGAGTAATACAAAGAAAGGCGCGCGCTTGTGCACGCGAAACCGCGAGTGTACACGAAGAGTAAAGAAACCACTTCGAAAAAGTACACTGTCTCAAACAAAGACCGAACAAAGAACACACATACACGTGCGTACGTACACCCACATCCTCTCCCCTATATTTTCAATTTCATATCTAAATCAAATCCCGGGCGAAAAATCGCGAAAGCGGTGCAAAGGAAAGCATTAGTATAGCCATTCATCGCGAAAGAAAGAGGGGGGCAGAGAGAGAGGAGAGGCAGAAAAATGGGCACAGAGCAACGAAGAGGAGGGAGAAGAGGGGAGGGGGTCGAACAAAGGAGGGAAAATGGCGAATCCGTCAGGCGCAAGACCGCAAAATGCATCAGGGCGACTCGCGTAATTGAATTATCTCGAGGCCGCGCGCGCGCGCATATATACCGTACAGTCGAACCCTCTCCTCTCTCTTACTCTTCATCGCGTACGTGTGCGCTGTTTCTTTTTCTCTCGCACTCGCTCTCTCGTGTGCTGTGCTGCGCGCAGAGAGAGAGATAGAGAACAACGTCGGAGCTAAATCATAATTATAATTATAATTTGAATTTATGATTTAAATAAAATATTCCGAACGCCGCCCCCGCGGCAGTGGCAGCAGCGCGTTCTTCTCCCAGTTTCCATATATAATTCGATATCCGCACGCTCTCTCTCTCTCTTTCTCTCTCTCTCTCGACGTTTGTTTATGCATTTTCATAATTTATGGTACATATTCATTATCTATATGTATAGAGGAGTTCGCGAGTCGGAGCCGCAAAAAATGATCGGCGCGCTGCTGCTTGTACCCCTGGTATAAGTTTGTGGGAAAAAAGACGCGAAGGAAATTTATCCGTTGTGCGGGGAGAATGTGCTGTTGGTATTGCGAGGAAAAAGTTCATAATTATTATTGAAAATTGAGTGAAAATCTGCCGCGCGCCGATACCTATTTTATTAATAATTTCCTTGAAATATGGTTAATTATTAAATGTGAGGCTGGGGAAGGTGAAAAAAATAGAGTGGTGGTACAAAAAAGAGATTGATTATTGATAAAATTTCATTTAATTTGTTAATTATATATACGGTAGAAAAATAAGATACCACGGGAGAGGCACCTTTCAATAAGAATTTATTACGTAATTACAGCAGTATTGATAAAATTGAGTAATTTAAATTAATATTTGATCTAAAAGATACCATAAATTATATGAAAATATAACAAAGTTAGTGATCTTTCAGTAAATTTATGAAAATTGGATATCATAATACACTCTCGCAATTTAGAATTTTTATGCAATGAAAATAATTTTTTCACTCGTGTTCATTGTTTCTGAATAATAATATACCACGTGAACAAAAACTTGATCCTGTTAAGCTATTCTATAGTAGACGGCTTAAGTGAAGCATTTCCTAACTTGGAGGATTGTGAACATGTTATTTTATAACACTCCAAATGTAATAAAACACTGATAATACTCTGCGTATTACTCGATCGCCATTATCTGAAAGGCTTGTAAAAATTCGCATGTTGCGAAAATAATTGAAAACGTTTTTTGGAGTCCAAAGAAACTACTTTATCAAAATTATCTACTCATTACGCGAGCATATAATAGCTTTACAGGCGAATTTATCTGCGCGTGCAAAAAGTCTTGCATTATTTGCAAAGATTTTTACGTAAATAATTATTCTCGTAAAATACTAAAAGTTACTGTTATGTTAAACTCCTATACCATTTTGTATACTGTGTCGTAAATTTCCTGTACTGTACGTAAAATATTTCTTTTTCAGTTTTTTTTTTTTCACTACAAATATATTGATTATCTTAGTTAAAATACGACTGCTATTCAAAAATGTATAAAACAACGTTTCCCCTTATCTAATTTATGGCTTTCAATTTTTGCGTAAAAAAAGCAAATAAAAATTAAAGTCTCGCTTTATTATAGAAAACTCAGCATTATTTATTACACTCGTATAACATTTTGCGAAAATTCTCAAATTGCATTGCGAGGCATGCATTACTGAACGTAAAAACTAAAGCGTTTTGAAAATTTAAGTTTCCGTTTCCTAAACGCATTACCTAAACATCGCGAATTTTATCAGGAAATCAGTTAAAAGTTACCGTGTCTCTTTTTAAAAAATTTCTTACATCCAGTACACATTCATACTTCAGCGTAAACTTTTACATGAATCACACTCGCATAGTCTAAACCCACTGATCCGCACAATCAAATTTCCATTTTGTAAATATTTTCAGCGCGCGGGGAAAGAAACAAAAGCCGATACGGCAATTTTGAATTAAAAACGAGCCGACTATTTATGGATCCGAGCCAGGGCCGAGGCGGCGAAGAGAGCAAAACAAATTTCTTTCAAATTAATCCCTTTCCTTTGTCTCCCGGCCCCCAGTCTCCTTCGCCCTCATCTTTCACACTCTCCCTCTCTTCTCTCCCCTCTCTCACTGCGTCCGCGTTATTGTTTTTGGGCCTTGAAGGTCCCCTGGGACTGTTCGTTCAGCCGGGCAGGAATCCAAAAACAACTCTCGCGGGCCCAATTTAATACTAAAATCGGCCAAGTGGTCCCTACGGGCCACGAAGGGATCGCGAATCGCGTTGGCGGCGGCGGACAAAAATAAAGTTCGCGACGACGAGACGTTTCTTACGGTTCTCTCTTTCTCTTTCTCTCTCCTCTTATGCACTCGTATACGGACACACATATGCTGGGTGTTTGTGCGCCTCGTGTTACTGCCTTCGTGTTATCTATGTGTCTGCGCGCGCGTGCATCCGTCTTTGTCTTTTCCTGCGTTCTTTCGTTCTCCCATACGCGCGTGCGCACGGTTTTTTCCCAATGGGCTCTATTAGGGGGCCCAAGTTAGCGTAAAATGATGCATATTTATAATAGATTTTTATTTCTACTTGCAAAATCAATTTCGAGCCCGATTTTTATCTTAATTGAGGCTGCGAGGAACTTTTTTTCCTGGGATGGTTCATGAATTTGCAACAGGCCGTTTCGGTTTTTATTGTGCATTATGGTGCTGTTTGTTGAAAATGGGAGGATGTTCGATACAAAAATTATTCAACGTTACAATTATTTTCAAAGATGATTTTGCTAATTCCAAATTATTATTATCGAATATCGGTGTTTAACTAATGTATTAAAAGTCGTCCATTGTCATCTGCTATCGTAGGAGCCAATTACACCTAAAATATATTTTGATATATGCAAAGCCAAGATAACATTGCTCTTCGTAACAATGCACTCTAGCATCCTACAAAATGATAGTTCGCTATTCCAAATTACATGAAAATAGCATACGAACCAAATTTAGTAACCAATCCTAAATTTCGTTGAACGCCATTCTCAGACGATTTGGAATATCGATTTGAAACTTTGCAGACTGGTAAAGTGCATTATTGCAAACAAAAACGATGCTTTAGATTTGAATATATGAAAATATATTTTTTAACTGGCTGAAAACTGTGTAATTTGCACAGCTGCTAACATGTCACGATTGTGCCCCGTTAAATATACTATTACATTAAAATTATTGAAAAATTAATCATATAGATAAAAATAAGACTTTTTTTCTGATTTGTAAAATATATATCATAGCAGTAAAATACATAATGAATTATTGTATATAATAAAACCTATCCATCTTATTATATACTAAGATTTATTTTGCTATATACCAGAAGTATAACCATACTTACAGTCAATTAACTTTCACATTAATTATCGTGCCTACAATATTAGTGCACTTCTTGAAAATAAATAATCAACACAATAAACATACAACTAACCAGTAGCTTGTTAAATCGACACTAATCTCACAACTACAACTAAAACCTCAATTTTCAAATCATATTCCCGGATAAAAAATTATCCCGCCAAAAGAAGAGAAAAACAAATTTCTCCTATATGTATGGTATATATTATCTCTCGATTCGATTCCCCCGTTCGAAAGCAAAATCCATTCTTCTATATCCCGACATCGTGCGCGATTCCTTTTCTTTTCCCGATTCTTTCGGTTCGCGCACGGGCGCGCGCGGCGGCTCTGCAGAAAAAAAGGGCGAGCAGCACTGGCGAGCGAGAGATGAATGAAAGGCGAAAGACAAAGGAAAACTAAAAATCTCGTCTACCGCTCGATTAAGGAGGAGAGAACTCGCCCGAGGCACATAAAGGAAAGTAAAATTATCGAAAATTCGATCCGCGTCCGTCTTCCCTCCCTCGCCACTCTTCGTGCAGCTTCCCTCCTATTCTTCTCGCTTCTGCCAATATATATATATAATATATATATATATATTTTTTATCGTAATTATTTTAGATTCGATAGCGACTTATTCCCTTTTTTCGCATCGCCTCCTAAGCTCTCCGTCTCTCTGTCTCGTTCACCACCCCTCTACTACTTCTCTCTCACTCCCTCTCTCCGCGCACTCGCGTCTCCCTCTCGAAGTGGAGAAAATTGCTTTCGGATTTTAAGCTCGTAAAAATATGGTTTTAATATGAAGCGAGCGAGAGGGAGAGAGAGCGCGTTCCCTTAACTTTTGCCTCGGAAATATTCATGGAAAAAAATGTAGCGACCTGAATACTTTTCCTTTTGCCCGCCGCCGCGTGCTCGCGGAAAAAAGCCGTCGCGAGCATTAATAAAATTGATTACGCGAAATGACGTTATGGGGCGAGCGCGCGCGCGCGCGCGTGCGATAAAAATGTGATGGGATTTAACGGAACTTTTACATTAATAACCTTAGCGAGTGCTTTCGCAAAAGTCTCTCCTTTGTTCGCCGATCTTCTCTGTCTCTCCCTCTCGTAGCTGCCGCTGTGCATCTCTTTTATACTCCCGTCATTTTTTTGTTAAATAAATAAATGTGATGAAGAAAAAGGGGATGGCTGGAATCCTAAAATGTTTCGTAACGAAAGGAAGTTTTGAGAAAAAAAGGACGAGGCACAAGGCACAGCGAATAAAGTCTAAACGAGAAAACTTTTTATCAACTTCTATTTAAAGTTTGAGAAAAATTTCAGTCATAAAGAAATAAAAGTAAAAAAAATTTGCAAAAAAATTCCGCGAAAAAGTGTTGTACATTTATAAACTTTCAGAATTTAAAAAAGGGGAGGGGGTGGAGAATCGACAATTTTTCTTTGCCAGTAAACTTCCTTAATGCCGGTATTTTAAAACAGAGAATGCAAATTGTACAAAACACAAGCCGTGGAGTCTGCGGAGGATACACTTTTGTTTGTAATTTTCTGAAAGAAGCAATTTTTTCTACGATCAACATGGGGCGAACGTTAAAATTTAAAAGCAAATGATAGTACCAAGTGAATTATGATTGGATGGACAATAAGCTTGCAGTAAAAGGACGATGCTGCGAGGATCTCTAAGTTTTGATGTGTTTTCATCTTTTTTTCCACATGTTTGCGCCAATAATAAAATTCTTGGAGCGTATACGATTCATTTTGGTTTATATAATCGTAAATTCAGTACCATATATGATGTGTAATCATCGACCGAAGGCGGAAATAATAGCAATGAAAGCAAACATGATCGCACTCACATTGCAATTTTAGCGAAGGCGAGGTGGGGTAGATAATAAATTTCACCATAATTTATTGTTTATTGGAACGATGTCAATTTCAATCCGAACACAGCACTCTTCCTAAGCTCCGCATTGCGCAGGAACATACCACCTCCGGTTTATTTAACAACTCGTCACGATTTATCGGCAATAACGCCGACATAACTTTCGAAATTCTGAATTTCCGACATTCTTAATGCATAAAACATGACTCGAATTTTTCGAAAATTTTCAATAAAATCCATCCATCCACTATCTCTTCCACGTATAAAATAGCATTTCGACTATTCCGCATTCCCCATCCCCCTACTTTTCGAAATTGATTAAATACTTAAAACTTTTGGCACACGCGTCGGCGATCGAGGCGCAAAAAGTGATATAAAAAAAAAGAACGAAGGTACTTTCTGACTAAATTTTCCCTGCGCTCGCTTTTGTGTAGCCACCGCGAGAGCGCTTTCGCGCTAAATCCAACGTAATTACGTCTTAAAAGCCCCGCCGGGTATGGGCAAACTCGATTGGAAGATTGCTATATATAGCTTGGTGGTGTTCGGTGTAATAAAGAGGAATGGATAGGGGTTGTAAATCAGGAGGTAATGATTTTTAGATGACGTGGGTTTATAAAATGTTTATTTGGAATAAGAAAATTAAGGTATTGGTATAGGAATCTATCATTTGTAACAGTTTCCGCTGAATCTTTCAGAATATTTATATATTTAAAATAATCCTAATTTATTAGGTTTTGTCTTATAGATCTTCATTTATTAGTTTTCACGTTGTAATGCAAAAATTCCTGGTTAATGAATAAATGGGATAGTTTCATTTTTTTTAAATTTAGTAAAGTTTAACTGGAAATTCGCGAGAGAATTACGTTTTAATTTTTTGACGCTAATCTTTTCTTAAATTTACTTATCAAAATTACGCAGTTTCATTATTGAAATTATTTAAGCGGAGTGAAGTAAAATCGACTTCATATATGGCATTCAGAAAACAAAATTTTTCTATACTCTACCGTAGTTTTTAGTAATAGTTGTAAATTTTCTAAGAGGCAAGGAGTACAATTAGAATATGACGATCATCATTAACAGACAGACAAATAAAGGCGGTTGTGGCTATAGTTTTTAAATTAAATATTAATTTTCCTAATGGTTGAGATACAAACATTATTTTACAAATAATTATACAAAAGAAAATGTTTTCAAAAAAGTAGAATGTGTTGTCAAAAAGTGCTGCTGATTCATCATCTACGAGATAAATTAAGTCATAAGGCTCTATTGGAAGGAAAGAAAACCGAAGACGTTATACGTTATTTCAGGTTCTGAAACCAAATGGCATGAAGGTGGAAATGGTTATAATTTAGGGGTGAGTACTGTAAGTGACTTAGAATCATATTTGGTATCTGATTCAACTACACAACAAAACGTTATTAGTACATTAGTTCCGAAAAAATACGAGAAAAAGGACTTAAATCCAATCGCAAATCATCTATATTTTTGTTGCTTGATAAAGCTATAATATTCCTCATTTTTTCCACCCATACATCTCCACTGAGTGAATCTCCCGACAGACGCAGAAAAAATTGTGTACTCCGCCGTATCACCCTAAACACATTTTTTTTGTTGTCTCGGAACCTCAGTTCGTTCACCCCCGAAACCTCCTTCACTCCCTTTCTTTCCCTCCCTCCTCAGCCACCCACTTCCACCCAAATAATTAATAGTACTATACTCTCCCTCTCTCCTACTCTTTCCCTCTCATTTAGCCGAAGTAAAGGCGCCGAACTCCGCCGCGATTTATATAAATATTCTTCATTTCTCAAAGCCAGCGGCGCGCGAACTTCGCGAAGGACAGGCGCTGTGGCGAAAAAAGTCCGCACTACGACGACGGGGGCGGCTGCGAAAAACTTGACGCGAGGGAGCGAACCCAGAGAGAGAGGGTCGCGGTGATAAAGAGAAAAGAGAGAGAGGGACGGGGTGGGCGAGAGGGTTAACGCGATGTGAAAGACAATATTTATGCCCCCCCCCCCCAGACGCTCTCCGCACACCACGCGACTATACAGCGCGCGCGTGTAATATCGCCTACCTAAAAATTGCTTTCCATTTGTAAATGCAATTTTCGCTCGGGTTATTTTTTGGGATTCAGACGTTTTCAAGCACGCGAGAGCTGCGTTACACTTGCGCCGGCTTTTCTCGTTATATACACAATTCTGTATAATGGACGTGGTGCGCAATCGCTTTTTATTTACTCGTATATTATATTATCATTTAAATTTGGCGCTGTATACACTAATTAATATATAAAGTTTTCGCATTACCTCAGCGCGTCACCCCGCGCGTTTTTATTTCCTTTTACTTACTTATAAATCGCGAGTGCGATAATATAAAGTACATTTAAAAAGTTACTGCACGTCGCTACAGCAGAGATTCGTTATAACAAATGTTCTTCTTTGATGCACTCGAGAGATAATACGCTTGCGCGCGCGCGCGCACTCGGTGCATAAAAATCCTTTTAAACTAATTTAAGAAATATTAAATCCCGTCGTCTCTTATGCGCCTTTGAGGTAATTAAAGCACATGGAAGATGCCGCCGCCGCCGCCGCCGCGTCAATCTTCGGTCACTCTTATAAATTGCCGCCCGTCCAATTTTCGAGCTAAGTAAACGCTGCCGCCGTTGCCGCGCCTTTGTATAAAATCGACCCTTTTCTGTATCTATATATACCCCCACACACATACATAGATAAAAAGAAAAAAAGGGTGTATCCTATATCCCTTCGGCGTGCTGCAGCACCGGCGTATAATCCTAATTAATAAGCTTCAAACTTTTCCGCATCGCAAAAAGGGTTAATACAAAGACGAGGAGATCGCGAGGGGAGGAGGAGGAGAAGGCGGAGAGAGAGAGAGAATAGGAACGATTTATGCGTACAACAGTTTTCTGACCGCTCGAGCAAGCGCGGCGGAGGTGGGCGGAGGGCATTGTACGAATGGCGCGCTAACGCCTATATATACGTGTATGTACGCGTGTACTCTTGAGTACATAAATAAATGCCAATACAGAGCCGCGCGATGCGCACACGTACATAGGGGAGGCAACAAAAAAAAAAGCTTGCGTTGCGTACTATACACAGAAGCTTGCAAAAAGCATAAGAGAGAGAGGGATACGGTGCCAACTTTGTACCTACCCCTTCCCCTGTCTCTATTTAGCCTCGACGGCGGGCGCGTGGGTGCATTTTTCGAAATACAAAAGTTATGAAATATCGTTCGCCGTAAAACTTTTAATGCGTCGGGTCGTTTCTGCCGGATGCGCGTTCTTCTCTCTGTGTGTGTGTGTGTGTGTGTGTATGTGTACGTGTACACGCGTAAATGAAAATAACAAAAAAAAGGCGTCGGCGGTAGTAGCTACGGAGTTAGAGGCTGGCTGGCTGCTATACACCTTACGTGTGCACGAGTGCGAGTGTATGGGAGGCGAGTGAGTGAGTTCGCCTCGTCTAGGCATCTGCGAGAGAGCAGCAGCGCGAAACTTTTTTAATAAAAAGTTTTTTTTCCGCGCGAAATAAAAATCAGCCGCTACGGTATACGTATATATGTATGTACGCGGGGAATAAAGTGAAATGAGTAAGAGCGAGAGAGAGATTAAGGGGCGGGAGAGGCGCAAAAAACAAGCGGCGGAGAGTCTCGTTCGTGTATATGAAATAATACACGCGCGGGGGTCGGAGGGATGAGACGCGAGCCGCGCGCGGTGAGGAGGAGGCGAAGAAAAGGAGGGAACAATACGTTCGTTACCCGAACGCTTTTGCGTTGCTTTTTTTTGCTGTATACTATCGCGTGTATATGCGTACACATATAAGCGTCCCGCGTACACATGCGCCAACTCTTTTGCGTTTTAACTGGATTTTTATAAGCGCCCCTCCGACCCTTTTTTCGCTTTCTCTCTCTTTTTTTCCACCGCGGCGGTTTTTCAAACGACTTTTTCCTTTTTTTAGCGAGGAGAGCGAAAAAGTTTTGCGTGGGTAGGCCTATGTATGTATATGTGAGCATGTGCTGCGGATGATTTTTGCAACATGTCGTACTCGTTTCTTTTTTATTTTGAGGGAGGAGGGGAGAGACTTTTGAGACGCACGATACGGAAAGTTTGTAAAGCTACTGTTGCGTACTGGGTAATTTTTTATTTTTAAGTTGCCCGGGAATTCGCTCTTTTTTGATAATTTATGAGAGCCAAGTGAAATAATGGCGCGGGGTTTTTTTAATTTATTTGTACGGCGCGAGCCGGAGAACTTTGGCATTTCGGATGCCCGGGAATGTCGCATTGCCGGCGAAAGTTTGAATAGGTTTTTATGTATATATTTCAAAATATTGTACAAAAATAGATGTGTGTTTTTTTTTGTAGTTATCATGGAAAATTTTAAATGTAGTCCGGTAGTATTGACGTTCTGTTTGCAGTTAGTAATAATAACCGTATTGATGGATTTTCATCTCGGTTCTTCGAATACTAATAATTAAGGCAAATTCAACAATTTTGCATTAAAAGATATATGCAATAAATATTTTTCAAATAACCAGCTCTGAAATCTGTATAAAAATATATATTTATAGATTAATAAAGATAAACTTTTTGACTTATCAGGTCGACATCACGAAATAATTGTAACGAAAATGTAAATTTTAATCCTTCAGAGCGTTACAAAATTTCCGGACAAGCAGTTTCTAATTATAATGTATCGGCAATGGAAAATGCCGTATATTGAAATACATATAACCCTGTTAAAAAAAAATAAGAACGTATCAATCGATTGTTCATTCTCGTAATCCAGCCTCCCCCCACACTCGCCTCGCTCCAAAACAAACAACTTGCGCTCGCGCGCCCGTTCGCCAAAAACGACCCCGACCATACCACCCCCTTCTACGTGGCTTCGCGAAAAAAAAAAAGGTTAATATTTCTCCGTCAAGTATCCGAAACAAAAAGCGCGAGCGCGCGGGCGCGTCCAGACGAGAGAACGAACGAACGACGAGGGGGCGGCCACCCTGGCCTCTTCCCCTTCCAGTCCCGGCTTAATTCGTCTGTCCGTTTCCGGGGCTGCGTCTGGCGCAAAAAAAGGAAAGGAAATTCGCATTTATCGATTCCTTAAGCGACTATATACAGCTACGGCCGAAGCGAATGAATACGCGCAAACACCGGCCGGTTATTGTCGTAGTCGACGCTGTTAAGGGGGTGCGCCCCCTACGTATAGCTGGGAGGCGGAGGAGGAATAGGCCGTCGGCGCGGAGTGCGTCGAAAAAATTGCCACCCCCTCCCTATAGGAGGAAGAAAAAGGCAGCGGCGGCGGCGGTGGCGAAAAATATCGCGAGGGGCGCTCGCGCGTCACCACCCCCACCAGCGAGCGGCATCGCCACCCCCTGAAGAAAAGTCCGGTCGGTCGGCGTACATGTACACACATACGCGAGCACTTTGGTTATAGGAAGCGAAGAGGGAGAGAGACGAAAGACGGAGGAGAGAGAGAGAGAGAGAGAGAGAGAGAAAGCGGGCGCGAAAAAAAAGTGCAAGGGAGAAAGACCGCGTACGTGTATATACGTATATATAGGCGCGGGATCTTTATCAAAGTCAACGCACGCGGCGCGGCGGTGGCCGACGGTCGCCATGGCAACGAAATTGGATTTTTTTTCCAAGTTTTTTCGGCTCCTCTCCCGGCGTGTGTCTGTACAGAGAGCGGAGGGGTGCAGCCCGCCGTCGTCGTCGTCGTCGCGGGTGTGGGTGGCACAGCAGCAGCAGCAGCGCGGAGACAGAGAGAGGAGCGAGTCCGAGGTCGGGGGCTGCTGCGCGCCGGGGTCACGGGTAGGGAGGCTGCCGCCGAAGGAGGAGAGAGAGAGAGAGGAGGGTAGCCGCGCGAGGGAATCTGACGAACGGCGACCGGGGAAGCCAATAATTCGAATTGAGAACAGCCAATGGCCGTGCATCTGATTTTTTGTCGTATCATCTCTCGCTCTCTTTCTCTCTCTCCTCCGCGCGACCGTTCGCGTATATAGCGAGAACCCCCTTTTTCACCTCGTCGTCCGCACCCCCTTGCGCCCGCCCACGTTTTCTTGCTTTTTTGTAAAATCGTCGGCTGCTGCTGCTACTCTCCCGCTCTTCTCTTTCTCGAGCGCGGCGCGGGCGCTTCGCCCCCCTACTTGGCCCCCTACCTTTTATAACCCGCGCGCGCGACCCTCTCTCCCTGCGTCTCGCGAGAGTGTATCGTCCGTCTTCTTTTGCTTCCCTCCCCGCGAGTACTGCAGAGTTGATATTTTTTGTATACGAATCCGGCGTGCGTACGAGGAGTGGGAGCTCGACGACGTCAGACAACGAAAACTGCGCGACGCGCATCACAGACGATGTATTAAGGAGTGGCGAGGGGGCATTGTGCGCTGGGATAATGTTTTGAAGAACGTGTTTAGGGCTATGCGCGAGGGTCTTTGGCACAGGTTTCTCGTTTTTTTCTTCTTTCTTTTCGATAAATATGGATGCGTGCGTGAACAGCGCGGCACATTGTAAATGTGATTATACGAGGCGATATATAAATATTTATTGAGTGTGGTGGAAAATGGTGACCTTGTGGGCATCTGTCAGCTTGAGGTAAAAGTGTCATTGCGGACTCGGATACGTTGTTGGTTCCTCATAGAGGAAGCTTTGTAACGGTGAAAAAATTTTCAGAAAAAAAAATGTTCAAAAAGATGTTGTATGGCGATATATGTGTATATTATTTGATTCCGATGATTTTTGTTTTTGTGTATGTATGTGTGTGTGTGTAATTCAACTCTTTATAACTCCGAAACGAATCAACCGCTTTCGTCGGGTAAAGCTTATTCTCTTCGTCTCGCGGGAAAATAAAGGTACCCTAATGGATTTGAGATTTTATTGATTTTCTTTTGTTTTATAACGAAAAAACGATTTTGAATTTTTAGTTTTCTCGATTTTTTTTATATCTTATAGCCATTATTACATAATATAATAAACTTTTCTTGAAAGGTATTTAAATTACCTATATTTTTATTTTTTTAAATTTAAAATATCTTCACTCTGTCATTTGTTATTAATGAAAATTTTTTTATATTTCAAAAATTAATATTTCAAAAAATATTTTATTTATCGACTAGAAATTTTACCCAGTTATTGCACTAATTGAAGGCTATATGTGGCTAAAATTTCAAGAGATTATCTTCATTTGTTTTTCAGAAAAAAATTATTTTTGACAAAATTTGCGTTTTTGTTGTCGCACGACAACAAGAGCAAAAGTTATCCAATCGTCCTGAAATTTGGCATGCGAGAGAGATTGCCTCCAAGTGATCATCGCTGTCGCGTGAGTGAGTACGTGGCGAATATGAACACGCCGAGAGGTCGGGGAAGAAGAAACGCCTATACACGTGCGCGAGAAGAGACCAGACGTCGGTGAAAACGTTACGTTAGGAAGCGCAGACGTGCGCAGTCCATACAATCAGCGTGACCAAAATTACAATACGTTTTTTTTATTGAAACATCAAAGTGTGATATTAAAACGATTGAATTACTGGAGTTATATAATTTATATATTACAAATAGATTAAATAAAAAAAAATGATTAAAAAAAAAATTAAAAAATATATATAGCAAAGTCTATCGGTAGAAAATAAAGTATTAAATTTTAAATATTGGAAGTAAAAATTAATTCAAGGAATAATTAAATAAAGTTTGAGGAAGCTAAGTGCCAATGAATTGGCAGCGGTTTTTTTTTATTTCAACGGTAGAAGTTTTTTGAGGAGGTAGGATTAGTATAAGTAGGCAAAGTATTTTGAAGACAACGGTGGTTAAAAAAATCATCCTT
This sequence comes from Torymus flavipes, assembly GCA_030522905.1. NCBI lineage: Eukaryota > Metazoa > Arthropoda > Insecta > Hymenoptera > Torymidae > Torymus > Torymus flavipes. The sequence continues at coordinate 14,775 of JAPYZO010001005.1, read as the reverse complement.
TGGGGTGATAGAATTCTGTTGGATATTGTTTACATATTAGCTTAAATTATTTACATGGATGTTCATAAATTATCTACTCTCCAAATTTAAATCAGTGCATTAATGCATTAATACCAAATCATTGATATACTTATGACAAATAATAAAAAAAAATCCACTGATAATTACTGAATATTCATTGATTGTCAGTCATAAGTATACCACTGATTTAGTATCAGTGCATCCCGCAGTGCATTACGCACTGATTCAAATTTAGAGTAATTAATATTTTTTTAAAAGATAATATTGTTGACAGGGCAGCCAACTATATACGAAATCCCACCTAACAGTATACCAACTTATTATTTCGGCGCGAACCCGTACACACAATTTTTCCGCATAATTATGACAACTCTCACAATTCCGCGGATAAGCGTACACACAGAAGCGCAAAAAGTAAATTAAATATAATAATTAATTATTTGATTAATTAAATTAAATTAGAGACGCATACTTTATTCAACTCAACCGGGCCACGAGCGCTCGCGCACACACAAAGTAAAAATTTCTCACTTAAAATAAGTAAAGTAAAGAATTTGATACTTTCCGTTGATTAATGAGCACATTTATTTATCAGAGAGAGAGAGAGAGAGAGAGGGAGGGAGAGCTGAGGGCAGGGAGGGTAGCACACTACGGCGGTAGTACGCAAAGCATAAGAATATTTATACAAAGACGAAAAGAGGAAGGGGGGGGGGGAGCGTAGAGGTGTACAGTAATATAAGAAGATGCGCAAGGGCTTTGCGCCGAAGCGCGACGCCGCCACGGCGGCAGCGGCGGCGGTTGCTTTTGTTTACAAAAGAAAAAACCGTAATTAATCCTCTGGCTGCATAATTACTTCGAGTTTTCATTAGCGAGCGCGAGCGGGTGCTTGCGTATATACACATAGCGCCCGGATTCGAGTACATTTCCGTCCTGTAGTGCCCTTTCGCATAGTACCGCCATTTGCCACCGCTGTATTGCGTTTATAAGTTCGCACAGTAGTAGCATAGCTCCGATGATTATTTTCATTTTCGCGGGGAATATAAAGGCGAGCGCGCCGTTAATTATCCTCGCAATTTGATATAATTTTCCGTTGAAATTGTATATACATAGATATGTATTGTGCGCGAATAAAAATACGGGCGCGCGAGAGAGCTGAATGTAATTTATTATATGCCCACGATAGCTGGGCGGGGGTGCAAAGTTTAATAAGAAGTTCGTTTGTGTTTCTATAGTAGTATTAATACGGAATCGTTAATTAAGATTATTTTTCCGGTATAAAAGCGATGCTGGCAGTTCCATAAGGTACACGTTGCTTTATAATTATTTTAATTGAAAATAATAATAAATATAAAGCCCAAAGGGTAATTATATTACACTGTATATGTACCAACGCGGCTCGGCTTGTGTCTAAATTAATTTCTTTATATATTTTTCTACGGATACGCTAAAAACTAATAACTCGACCAATTATCATAACATTATTGCGGCATCGCTCGTTAAAATTCTCCGAAAAGAACTACACTCCCTTAAATTGAAAATAATATTAATCGACGATTTTCCAAGCAACAACGCGCATAGCAGCATCAGAGTACCTCTGCACGACGTCGTTAGCGATCTGTACTCTCATCGACTCGAGCGAAAAATACAGAAGGGGGAGAGAAGGACAAATTGAGTGCTTTCGTAAACAATTGGATTACCGGCGCGCTCGAAGTGCCTGCGCTGCGCGTCTGTCCCCTCAGCAGCGGCGGCACTGTTAAAAGGGAATCGGAAAGTAGTCGAGCGAAGTTCGACTTCGCGCTCGAATCGATGCAGATTACTTCCGCGCGAGGCCAAAGACAAGAGCAATATCTCGCGAGTATGTGTGCGAGTGCGGAAGTCGAGCGTGACGGGAATGATTACTCGGCCGGCGCGCGGCGCTTGCGTTTGAAGCGTTACGCTACTCTCGCGCGAGTTCGATATAACGCGATATAAATGAGAGGATGCGGCTACCGGGGAGACACATTATTAATAATTAAAATATATTCGTGAAATGTAAGTAGATGCGGACAAAAGTGCATTGTGCACGGTTGTATACCGGAATGACTCGCGTGTAATTCATCACGAAAAAAATTATAAAATGCGAAGAACGTTAAACTGTTCGTTCCGCGATGTGGGCATAATCGGCGTGTAAACAGCTCTTTAGAAAAACCGAGTAGTTTTCTAAACAATTCGCAACCGAGATTGTAGCAGAACGCCTTGCTCTGCAACTATCCCTCACTCAGGCTTCTAATTAGTAGTCGGCTCGCTACCGTTAAATTATAAATCCTTAAAAGACTTAATTAAGACTACTGTTTTTCCATTTGCTTCTTTTTGTCTGTCGAGGAACGGGCTGCAGTAGTCGTGAGAAGGCGTGTTTCTTCTTGCATTTATCGAGCGACGGGGTGGAATAATAAGTGTGAAGGCGAAAAATCGAGTCGCGATTGAATAATTAACGGACACGAATTAAGCGAGTTGGCGCCGCGACGGGCCAGAAATGAAGAATCGAGGTCGACCCGATGATATGATGTTATACTTGACCCATTCTAAATATTCCGAAAAAAGAAAATCTATAATCACATTATATCTGATAACGGCGAGAGAGAGTTTACATCGAGTGGATTTCAAGAACGCGCGGATTTTCAAGACTGCGCGCGCGACTTCTTAACCTACAATTTCGGGGCTGAAATGATTTGAGAGGCTGCATGTACAAGCAAGATGCGGATATCGGTCTTTGGAAAATTTATAAGTATATGGTTTATGGCATTAAGTTATGTGTAAATTTATCGCGACGATTATCTCATAGTACAAAGATTTAATTCCAAGTATAGTAAAAAATTTCTGTACGTAAAATACCAGTATTTCTTTCTTAGTGTAATAACATACACGCACACTCGGTCCACTTATATCTGACTTTTAAAGCACTTCATTTGTAACATTACCACGGCAACGAATTCGTAGCTTAATGGCGACCGGCAAAAAGCGATAAAAGTCGTAAACAACGCTAGTCTATACGCGAGAACAAGCCATCGTAAGTAGATAAAGATCAATTACGTCAGACAAGCCTCTCCCTTTACTCTCTCGCTCGCGCATTTTCTTCCTGCTGCACTTCTCTCTATCTAATCCCAATCCACAACTGCAGCCGCGTAAAATCAAGATTCCCTCACCTTCTCGTATACACGCAATCGCACGCATGTGCACCGGCTAAAAAGCTTACTATACCTCGGCCCCTCTCCCTTCGACATCCAATATACAATTATCCTCACCAAGGGTACATACGCACGTACGTACACGTACACGCGTTCGCGCGCTTTTATAACCGCGAGGAAAACAACAGCGCATGAGCCCTTGATCCTATACGCGTGCGACAGGTGGCAAGAGAAAGAGTGAGAGCAGAGAATCGTGGCGTGACAAGCGCCGGGAAAAAAATGCGAGCGAGCGCAAAAAGGAAGAGGGAGAGCGAGAGGGGAACAAAGGGGGGAAAGAGCAAAAGTGGCGTCGTCACTCTCTGTGCGGCCTATAAGAGAATAATACGCGCGCAAGCAAGAGTGGGGAGAGAGAGAGAGGGAGAGAGAGCAAAGGCTTCTCAAGGAACTTCGGTCCTTGACCAGAGCAACGCGAGGAATTCTCTCTCTCTCTCTCTCTCTTTCGCTTAGACCTACCTACCTTCTTCTTCGTTCTTTCCTTTTTCTCTCCCTCGTTCTATTCTGCGCGCTCGATGCTAGCTCGACGGCTTTTTGCGCTATACGTATACGAGAAGAGCGAGAGAGGGACATAACCCCGCGATATACAGGCGAGCGAAGCGAGCGCGCGCCCCGGAGAAATGAACCATTATCGCGTTTATTTGAATTGAATCGTAAAAGATAACTGCCGCGGCGTAAACGTAATAACGCTCATTGCTTTTCGAAAATGATAATTTTCTCGTTTGCGCGAGAGAGAGAGAGAGAACCCGAGGAGGAGAATAAAGGAAGGCGGAGGTGGAGGAGGGAAAAGGAAAAACTTTATTGAGCAGAGCGGCGGCGGTGGCGGCGGCAGGGCATTTTTACTCCGATCGGCGACAACGTTTTTGCCCGCGGGTGGGAGGGGCTATACGGCGTGTATTTAGAGGCCTTTTTTGCCCGGATAAAGTTTGATGATTTCATTAGAATGCTGATGGTGATCTTGCGAGGAAACGAGCGGACGTTATAATGGCGGTAATGATGACGGTGGTAGTGGGGGATGGTAACAAAAGTATGGGTGGCTCGAGGACGATCGTTATGCCTGTTTTCGGAATTGCTCATTGAATTTTTTGTTGCTGCAGCGGCGGTGGATAGAAATTGAGGGGACAGATTTTCCGCTGAGTATTGATGGATTCTGGATTTATAGCTTTTGAACCTTTGATTCTACCGGCGTCTCTCGTCGCGAGGTTTTCAGAAGAAACATATACATTTTGACCGGCTAAGTCGTTATAATTACGATTTAAAAGTGAAATTTGCTATTCGAAATGGTATGAATTGAAATTCCGAGTGACTTAAGATGTGCCAACATAATCTTAGATCTTGTATAAATTTCGTGAACTCATTTGGAAGTTGGTAGTTTTTATTCATATCACGTCATAAATCATACCGTGTCGCGAGAGATTTTTTTTTGTGTTTATATGAATTTTAACGGTGGCGTAATTACCATGATAATTAGGGTAGAGTTCTTATGAATCCATTTTTCAAATGTGCTCTTGAAATTCTGAGCGACTTTCGCATATATACGAATTTATTCGTTCAGTTGTAGTATAAAAAGCAAAGGATTATATAGATTATATTGTTGAACTTACATAATAGTGAAGGTTCAGTAAACTGAAGATTTCCGGAACTCACCTAAAACAAAAAAAAAAAGTAAAAATTAGATTTCTTTTAAAATTATTATGCAAAATTAAATGAATTATTCGGACAATTGAAAAAACTTGATGAGATTTATATATTAAACGCATTATTATAACAAACTTTATTATCATAATACAAAAGTGTTAACGAAATCAGCACAATCAACGCGCGCGCTGGCGAATAATATTTATTTAGTTTAAACGCGTAAATTAACAGAAACACGCGGGGGCGGGAACGCAAAACAAACGAAATTTCCGCTGGAAATTCAAGCGCAAGATAAATTTAATAACGGCACCACCACCTCCGCACATAAATTAACCAAAACCCAACAAAAACAGAAAAAAAATATATCTCGTGCAACACGCATCCTCTCTCTCTTCCCTTCTCTAAACCGCCGACGAGTCGCGGAAAATCGCGCGACGCTCGGCTCATTATCAAAGCGCAACAATCGCGCTGGGCGCTGCTGTATTTTTTCAAAAAAACGTCCAATTAAAATGGAAATGACATTTTCCGCCGCTCCTGCGCTGTCCCGCGCACTTCGCTTTATTTATTCATAAGCTCTCTCCCACTCCGCGTGAAATTCGCCTAATTAAAAATTCGCAAAATTTCGCGAAACTCCGGAACCACGCTTTTTTTCGTTAAATTTCCTTAATTAAGAACTTTGCGCGCGAGGGAGCGCAAAAAAGGGAAGTAAGGAAAATCCGGAGTAGGAGAGAGATTGTTGACTCTTGTCCATTCCGCGCGGGGTTATAATCCGATGAAGAACGTCCGTTCTTTGTACATATAGCACAGGCTGCGGGGCGAAGGATGAAAGTCATAATGACTCGGAAAATGTTAAACCGCCGTCGTCGGGGGGGAAAGAATTACGGTTGTTCGGAATTTTCGAGCGTGTCCAATCGCAAAATATTGCGAGTTTCGCGCGATTTTTTGCAAGCGAGAGCGAGAATTATTCACTCGGTGGCCGTGCAGAGTGGTATAAGGGAGAAAAAAGCCGCCGTCGGCCGCTTGACAGCTGCGTGGTGCTGCTGTTGCCACGCTTTTTGTTGGTTTAACTGAAATTTTCATAGAATTAAACAACGCGGATTATATCGCCGGATCGTTGCGTGAGGTTTTTGCCTTTGCGCTATATAACTGTGGGAATATGGCGAATTGTAAAATTTTTAAGTTCGTGTATTAAGAAATATTGATGGGGGATCTCGATAGCGGTTTATTGACGCGGTGCGATTTTAAATGGGGCTGTTATTATTTATTGTGGGAAAATATAGATTCATAAACTATATAAGTCTGAAATAAGTTATTATAAAAATATTATATCATTTATGAAAACTCATTTCAGTAGATATTGCCATTTTGTTAGTACATGTTCCATTTAATATTGATTTTCCTCAAAGGAAAGAAAGCCGTAGGACGGTGAGAATATTTAAAAATTTGACATTTCATTTCAATAATAAATTAACTGGAATGATAAATTAAGTTTAAATAATGACCGATGCACGTTATTTATTTAACTTTTTTATCGAAACGGTAGTCGACGCTGTGACAATACATTTTGTTATTATTACATTGAACGTAAGAGAAAAGATCTGGGCGGCAACGACTACTGCAATCTTTGCTTAAAGTTCTCTCTGCTTCGCTTGAAATTGTGAAATAAAAAAAGCGATTTCTCACTCTAACTAAGCTGGAGTAATATTTCAGCATTACAAACTTTACGAGAGTCCGCCTGGCAATATCTTGCCTTTATTATAATGAGAAATGACTTCATCCGAGTTAAATTTCACAGCAGTTGATTTTAAAAAATCATGGCCAATAATTTGCCAGATTGCACGCTCGCAGTTCTCTTTCTTTCTCTCTCTTGCTCGCAGTATTATTATAATTAAACCTGCCGCGTGTATTATTAAAATATCTCAGTCGGTTATGGTTTATCGAGCGCAATTTTGTATATAATATAAAAAGGCGTGGACGCAAACTTAATAATTACGCTGCTCTAGATATAAGAAGCTATAGCAGCTCCTCTCATTTGAGAAAATTCCGCAGTTAACTGTAGTTTCATTCTTCTCGCTAAAGGCAAATGTTGAGGAAAAATTCAAATGTCGGTACGAGCAAAAGAAGTTTTTCACAATATCCAATAAATAAATTTGTTTTATGCAGAAAACACAATAAATTACTTAATAACTCGCGTTTTGTAAAATTTTCAAAATTTTGCGAATGTTGCGAATATTGAATATAATTGTAATACTTTTAGAATTTCCAATAAATTTATGTTTGGGCAAATACTGTACATCGAAAAAAAAATCCATTAAAGGCACAAGTATAAAGTTCCTTTTATGTATATTTTGAATGCTTTTGTAAACAGGCACTTCTGCATAGCCATGCATTTACACATATAAATAAATTTTTCAGAACTTCCAAACAGGAAAATTCATTCGTTTCAAAATAGCGTATTTAATGGTTCAGTTAGGAAAAACTGCGTGCACGATTGTTCAAAGCAAATTTCAAAAAATTATTTTGCATTGCGATTTGAAAAACGTGCGTACATTTATCAACTACGGCCGCTCGTAAATTTTAATACAATATCCATATTCAAGTAAAACCAAAAAAAAAAAGGATTATAATAAAAAACAGGGAAAATACTAAGAACCAGGAAAAAGATATCGAGCGTGTTAAAATTACCTCCCAATTCGCAAAAAATTTTTTTTTTTTTTAATCATCCACACTTCCTCAACGAACAAAAAAAAATCAAGAATCCTTATCTAACAAGGAAAAGAATCAACTTCTTTTTCGGTGTATATATCCACTCCCCCACACTCAGGCGACAGACAGGAAAAAACGCGAATACACCGACAAGTATACACACACACACACATAAGCTACGTCGGCAGCGAAGAAGTTCGCTTAACAATATAAAGTAGACATCCGCTCTAAATTCTCAAGAGCAGCGCGTGCGATATTTAGATAGACGCGGATAAACTGCACTCCGCGCGAGCGCTGCACCGGAAGTTCTCGCGCTCCTTGAAGCGCAGTGCTGCATTGCGCGGAGCGTCGAACCCGTGCGATTGAGAGAGAGAGAGAGAGAGAGAGAGAGAGAGAGAGAGAGAGTAGGACGGGGAGAGTATAGTGGAGTATATGTTGTAGTACATCCCAACCTAACCTAGCAGTGTGCGTGAAGAAGAGAGGGGAGAGGTCTCGAGTTAATGATCGAGAGGAGAGGCGCCGCCGACGCTGCTGCCGGCCTCTGCTGCTACATCAAAACAAACTCTCCGCGTGCTTTGCATGCCTGGGATGAGTGCGCGCGCGCCGCCGCCGGCAGTGCAGAAATGCCGGATGGGAGGTGCCGATCGGTTGATCGGTCGTAGACTTTGCTAAGGTCGCCGGCTCGGGGATTAGTTTTACCAGAGTATTATTGCTGAAAAGATTTTAGCAATAATGTTTTGTAAGGAGATTTATTCAAATTATAGCATTCTATACACTTATTACAGTCAATTAATTGTAATGCAACGGATGTATATTTTCGGAATATATATACTTGAGCCTCGTCGCTCATTCGCCTTAATGAACTTCTTAAAACGAACGAGTCACGACTAACAGGCTGGCAGCTGTCTTATCGAATTAAAATTCCGCGCTCTCCTGCGCAGACGTTATAGAACTATACACTTACGAAAATACCACTCGATCGGCAGGCCTGGAGGATAAAAGTCGTCGTCGACAAGATAATGAGGTGTTCGCGAACAATCTCTTTTTCCGAATTAATCAGAGCCATTAGCGGATGTGTATTATGATTCCTTTCCGCGCCTGCGCTTTTTACCAGCAGCAGCAGCAGCAGCTTCCACGAAAAGGAAACGCGTGCGCGTGCGGGAGACAAAAACTGTATAGATATATACAGGCGCGGGGCCGGTTTAATGAGGCGCGTGTGACGTCAATCGCGTAACACTTTGGATCAACAAATTTATGTACTCTGGCGGGCGAGCGCGCGCGCGCGCGTGGTTTAAATCAAAGCGGGTCACGATTTGCGACGGCAATTATCACATAAAGAACTGGTTAGGCACTATCGCGACTGTGGAGAATGAATCTATATATACACCTTTCATCCGGTACAGGGAAAAAGGTACTTCTTGCAGGTGGGTTGTTAATGCGCGTACTTTAATCAAAATTTACGCTCGTTCTCGCGAAATTCGCGCGTATCAAATTACGGCGCATTGTACACGAGTGGGTAATAAATTTTTTATTCGAAAATGGAAATTTTCTTCTTTTTTTTATACTTATATTTCAGCCCCCCACCCCGAATCCTATCTTATATATATATATAAGTTCATGGCGTTAATAAATTTTTTATTATTTTAAAAAGAATTTTATTTTCGACGGGAGCGGGGGAAGATGAAAATTTTAAGGGGCACCTATCTATGCGATAAAACAATTTTACGGCCGGTCGAATGAGGGACACTTCCGGCGTTATAATCATAATAATAATAATTTTCGAGAGAGAGAGAGAGAGAGACAGTATACATATATAGTCTGGAGGAAAATTTTTCTGCCGACTATATATTTTCGATACGTTCGTTTTTTTACGCGCTCTGAAAGAACGGTTCACAACACTTTTTTCCCTTTATATAGTAATGGAAGACGCTCGTGGGAATAGGCGATTTTCTGTCCTAAAAGGGGGGAAAACCCGGGACGCCGACGCTCTGCGTGTCGTATTTCATCGCGCGTGCGCTGCTCTCGTGTTATATACATTATTCGAGTAGGGTTATAAGCGCTAATTTTAAAATGTTTCGAGCCCTTTTGCGCCTCTGTCGGGAATATTTATTAACTTCTAACTTTGGGGGGAGCCTCGTAAATAATTTTTGTGCGGCAGAGCGGTAGGAAATTTCGTACATTAATACCGGACAAATGGATGCAGGTGGTGTACAGTCGTAACTGGAATGATGTGGAATTCGTATTTTGATTCACAAAATTTCTTTGAGTTCTTTTTTATGTAATCGATCATTAAAAAAAATAATAATTATAGGTAAAATTCTTGTTGGGCTAAAAAATCGTATATTACCTCTTCCCCCTACCTAATATTTCCTACAACCTTCATAATTAGCTCTATACTGACAATTCACCAACATACGAAAAAAGTCCACAAGAAAAATTTCATCGTAACAACATATATATTCCCTCTCCAAAAGCTTGACACAATAAAACCGTTAAATTCACATCGCACGTATATATACACACGGCATCATGTTCATAGACAATGGGAAAAGAGCTCAAGAGAGCATCGCGAAAAATCTCCCGCTCGCTCGAGCAGAGCAACACATTTTCCCACTGTGCGGTGCGGTAAAAAGCGCTGCGATATGCCGCGGCAGACGAACGCGCGAGTCGAGGTGACGAGGACTCGAGAGTAGGAGGAAGATGACGACTCGAGTACGCGCTTGCGCGGTAGTATGTGTGGCGCGCTTGCTCTGAAACGCTGAAAATCAACAGGTTTTCGCTACGGAGCGACGACGCAAAGGGAACGAGCGAGAGAAAGAGCGCCACGGCTCGTAGGACATTCTTTCACGGTTCGGCGAATCGAAGCTCTCTTTCTCTCTCGTTCCTTTTTGCATGGCATAGAGCTCTTCTATATCTGTATACACACCACGGGCGAATCCTCGCGGCTCGCGTAAAATACGCGTTCCTCGAATTCACTGGCCGGTTGATTGAGCGCTTTCAGAGAGCGCCAGCACAGTTCGCTCTCTTAAATTCAAAATGGCAAGCGGCCGCGCGGCTGGCAAAAAAGAGCGGGTCATTAAAGCCGTGGTTTTCTCGGAAACTGGGTGTGATGGAAGTAGGGGGGGAGGTTGAGAAAAAATTTTTTTCGTCGACTCTACTGCTGGTGCAGTCGGTGTTTTGCGTGCGCCGCGAGTGAGAGAGAGTTTTTCAAGTGTTTCAAGTATTAAAATATTCGCCATGAATAATGCGCGCGGGTAAATGACTTTGTTGAAAAGGCGCGCGCGCGCGCGCGACGATCTCTGCGCGAGCTGATCTTTTCTCGTTTGCGCGTAAAAGGCTTTTTTACGGCTGCACGGGTGTGTATATAGTCGTGATGGAGTTTCGAGGAACTTTTTCCGAATGACCTGCTACTGCGTCATGTCGATGTTATATAGTGGATTGCAAAGAGATGTGTATAGCGTTTGTTTTGTATTCTATATATGAGTGGTATATGGGAAAAATGATTTTTGAGTTTGATCGAGAGTAATATGTATTATTTAATTAAACGTAAATTTATTCGTTCGCGTTCGTTACTTTTATACACATTAAATTGCTCTTGTCGGAAAAACTGCACAATATAATGAACGTATAATTTAATTACAGTTCTCTATGCCATGAGTAATTAAAAACATTTTTCCAATAAATAAATATTATTTTTCTTCTATTCATCCAATATAGAAACAATATTCAACCAATTAGGTATTTATTAATATACCTTATAGTCACGGTAATAATCAATAACTGCTATCAATCAAAACCACCATCAGTTCGGAACTTTTGTAAAGGATTTATATTTTCGAACCCTTACTCAACTCCCATACCACAATTTCGGAAGTACATAACATCCCCATCAACTCCCCCATTCAAAAACTCACCTCATTAATCCCAAAGTCCCGCAACTCACGTGCGGCCCGACATATAATCCCGCGGCCAATCGACACGCGCTCGTCATCGCGCGCAACACTTCATTCATCCCCCTCGCACTCCACTCGCGTTTGCATTACGCACGTATATGTACAATAGGAAAACACTCGCGGCGGCGTTACATCCGCTTTTAACGCGGTCGCAACCTCGACCGTGGCAAGCGTACATGGCCATATAGGCGTATACAGCGCGCGCAATTTGAGCGCTGCCGTGAAAAGCCCCCCGCGCTCGCTCGCGCTAATTGCGAAAGGTCTCACACGCGCGTGCGTTGCGCGTTTAATGTGTGCCCGAGAGAAAGAGAGAAAATTTTAAGGTGAGAATGTGTGTGCGCGTGTGTGTGGTATGTGCGAATAGATGCGTAAGGTCGTTGTTGTCGTAAACGATGAATTGTGTGGAGTGTATATTATTTAAGTGATGAGATACTCAAGTCAAAACTCTGTAAAATTGCTATAAGGATTATTTTGAAATATTTTCTTTTATGGAAAATATGGAAAACCGAAGATTTATGCTTTTTTCCGAGAGTGTATAGCGAAAATCAAAACTTTACTAGAACCGCGGAGTGTTGTGTTTCTATTTATACTTTTCATGAATTTGTATGGGATTCCGTTGGATTTATACGGTGGTTTGATTTTATGCTACATCGAATTTCGGCAATAACGACGAACGCGTTTTTTTGCAACTTCCTGCTGCAGATTACTCACATTTCCCGAAAAATAAAAAGTATTTTCTAGTACGGAAAAATTGTTTTGTTTTTTTTTTCCAGAATGTAACGTGCTGTTTTAGTATTGTATGTATATATAACGAAAAATGGAAAATGAAAAATACGGTAGCTTGGTAATAATAATATAAAGGGGTGCTTGAAATTTCGAACGTTCAGGTATTTTCAGATTTAATCAATTTGAAGTGCTCAAAAAACCGATAATACCTGAATTATTCGTTCGCTATGTAAACGTTTGAAATTTCAAATATGTACATATAAAGGAAAGCGCTAGGAACGACTTATCTGCTGTATTAGGGCAAAGTTCATTGTTTAGCCGACTTTGGAAAGTATTCCAAGAAGACAGTATCTAGTAAGGCTGAGGAATCTGATAGATTTTGCAGTTTCTTTTACAGTTTTGCGCGCGCGAGTCCATTGTTTTTCAGTTCCTGCATTTTAACTAAATTCTCATGCATTATGAGAAAATTTTTCCCATATTATTTGGAACGCTTTCTCAAATGCATTAGATTTCTAGAACGGAACTATAAATTAAAATGCGCGCACGAAATGTGCAACATTTAAATTACTGCACACGTGTTGCGAACATTTATTAAATTCAACACAAACGTATGTGGAACTGCGCCAGACAACTAAACTTTTTATTATACGTTGTATAACTGTAAAAATAACTGTACAATTTTTACATTAAGAATTTAAAAGATATAAATATATACGTTGCAGCTCTTCTAATGAAATAAAATTTATACTTCGATAAAATTTTGATGTAAGCATAATACCTCGATTCCGTTGTAACGTTTCTGTATTTATATATTATACTTATTGGTTAATCACCTCGCAAAGCACAATAACACAACCATAACACACTTTACAGTTCAAAATTGTACTGAATATTGCCGAAAATTTACCGAATGTCAAACAAACTTTAAAAATTTTCAAAAACGTTTACGAAACAAATCACTGCAAGCCGCCCGCGGCCTTGCAATCACAGTCGAGACCACCGGCACGACACTGACAACCTCAAACTTCGCGAAGACGACGGAAGACAATCGGTCGGAAGCGAGTGTAAACAGCGGCTGCTCAATGGTTTGTAACGCGATAAAGTCTCTCTCACTCTCTTTCTCCCTCTTTGCTTCGCCGAGGTTGTACGCGCCGAAATTGAATTTCCCGCGCGCACGCGCCTCCCGCGGGCCATGAGCTTTTATTCGAGCGCGCGCGCGCGCCCGCACGCTCTTTACTTCTTTGCTTTACTTCCATCCGCTTTTTCGCCCTCTGGCCCTTCGTCGCCGCCACTTTCGCTCTCGCCGTCGTGTTTTTTTCTTTTTTCTTTTTGGTCTTTTACGTTTATTCTATTTCGAGAGAGAAAGAGGCTTTTTCACCTTCCCGTGAGTTTTCCGCATTACGTGATGAGGTGGTGGAAGGTTACGTCACGTGGAAGTGAAAGTTTTGTTGCTTTAAATCAAGAGCGCGCAAAGGGCTTTTCGACGCTGAAAGAGCAGTAATTCGGTTTGAATAAGAAGTTGCCTTTTAGTCTGCTGAGTTGTTGGCTGTATCGCTGAGTAGTGAAATTTGATACAGAATGTTTAATCCAATCCTGGCACACGAGAATTTGTTATTTTTAATTCTCAATAAGATGTAACTTAGGTTACGTATGTTTTATTTTGGAATTCATTCTTTCTGCGATTACATTTCGCGTATATTTTCCATTACATTGTGCGAAACGAATTCCTGTAATATTTGCAATCCGCGCGCTCGTTTCCTGGTATTGACAAACGATTGAAATACGGACGATGAAAATTCATCCCGAAATTGCCGAAATGCACGGGCGATATATCGTCCATTACAAAAAAGCAACTATTCCATCAATCGCATTATCGGGAATATTTTCCATTAATAACACACACGTGGAGGGCATCACGCGCGTGCAACAAACAATACGCCGGACTATACTCCACGTAATTCGTAATATTTACTACAGTAAGCGTTACCGAAATCACCCGACGAAACATCTGAAATAATTAACCGAATTCGCGCTCGAATGACTCACATAATTCAAAGAACATTCGTGTGTTTGCCCAACCATTCGCTTTACACTCTTGACGAAAGAAAAAAGAAACTACATCGCTCCCGGAATAAAATCCAAATGACGAGCTCTCTTTTCTTCTTC